>BHFT01036188.1:7212-24662 GCA_004320025.1 Laticauda laticaudata | reverse complement strand
CGGATTGCAAAACGTATGTAAAAAGGACACAGCGGATGAGAAAATGTTCCATCCGTTGTTATCCACTCTCAAAAGTGCCTCGAATTTGCATAAGCAGAGCGGACAACAATGGAAAGGAACAGACGGGGGGAGGATGTAGACAGGATGTAAAGCGGATGCTCATGGAAGCCTAGCGGATGGAAGCAGATGGAAGCAGATGGCACATCCGCGGGGCTTCCGGGGAGCGCAGCAAAGCGGACATGCAACGGAAGGAACGGATGCAGAGCGGATGCCTAGCAGATACAGCGGATGCATCACGGAAGCCTAGCGGATGCCTAGCGGATGCAAAGTGTTCATTGCGCATGTGGGGAGGATGCATTGCATCAGCCCCGCGGGTATAAAAGGATGCAGCTCGCAAGCAGGTCACCATTCAGAGGAAAGACCTGCTGCCAGACACAGCTCCAGCCAGCCAACAACCATGGGGAAGAAGAGGAAGCCTGTGTCATCTGCTGCCAGCCTTGGCAAGAAGGACAAGGCCACCATCCCACCCCCTGGCCCTGACTCTGCTTCTGCTGGGGCTTCTGCTGCTGGGCTGACTCTTCTGGTGCTGGAGCTTTCTGCTGGCGCTGCTCCTGGTGCTGGGGCTTCTGCTGGGGCTTACTCTGCTGGCGTGCTCCTGGTGCTGGGGCTTCTGCTGGTGCTTACTCTGCTGGCGCTGCCTCCTGGTGCTGGGGCTTCTGCTGGGGCTTACTCTACTGGCGCTACTCCTGGTGCTGGTGCTTCTGCTGGTGCTTACATTGCTGGCACTGCTCCTGGTCCTGCTGGTCCTGCTGGTCCTGCTGGTCCTGCTGGTCCTGCTGGTGCTCCTGGTGCTCCTAGTCCTGCTGGTCCTTCTGGTGCTCCTGCTCCTGCTGCTCCTGCTGGTGCTTACTCTGCTGCTGCTGATCCTGGTGCTGCTGGTGCTGCTGGTGCTGCTGGTGCTGTGGGTGCTGCTGGTGCTGCTGGTGCTGCTGGTGCTGCTGGTGCTGCTGGTCCTGCTTTCGCTGCTACTGTTGTTGTTGCTGCTGCTGGTGGTGGTGGTGTGGAGGAGCATCCCCTACAACCTCAAAGCCCCCCTGATGAGGGCCCAGATGGTCCTGCCAGAGAGAGGAAGAGGCATACGTGTGAACAGGAGAGGAGGCAATACTCCATCGAAGAGGAACATGAGGATGAGGTGCTGGAATGGCTGAGGGAGAACGAGTACCTCTGGTGGAAGAGACACAGGCTCTATCGAGAAACAAAGCGAAAGCAGGTGGCTTGGAGAGAGAAGGCGGAGAGCCTGGGCTACACTTCGGAGGTCCTCCTCGGCTGGTGGAAGCACATGCACACCTGGTACGGGAAGCTGCACCTCAAGAAATCTGGCCAGGCCACGGTCAAGCTGACGGACTGGGAGACCTACGTGATGGCCAAGTGCAGCTTCTTGGAGGGTGAGATCCGCCACCAAGGAGCAGCCCCTCTGTCTACCCTCACTCTCAGGCAGCCCGCAGAGAACCAGTCCTCTTCTGGCCAAGATCAGCTCCTGTGTCCAGGCAGGTATCTGTGGAGATATCCACGCGATATCTACAGGTATCTACCAATGCCACCGATGCCACTGACGACACAGATGCCATCCACTCCACAGATGCAACCCATGCCACAGATGCCACCCACGCCTCACCTTGCTCACCTGCAGATCAGACATTCCCACTACACTCCTCCTTCCTCCACCCCACAGCCAAGCCGGCCTCAGAATATCTGTCATCGGTCTTGGGACTGACACCCCATGTCCTGGAGGAAGGGGCTCTCAACATCACAGGACTGAGCCAGCTCTCTGAGAGCTTCTTCCACACACCATCCCCTGTTGTCCTCTCAGGGCCAGGCACCCCAATGGCACCTCAGACCAGCACTCCAGCAGCAGCCACCTCCACAGCACCTGGACCCTTCACCCCTGAGACTATGGGCACGCCTCAGAGTGACTGAGAAAAGTGCCAGAGACTGGGTTGCTACCTGATGACTTTATCTTTGCTTGGGACACTTGGGTCATTTTCTTTTACAGTTTATTATAAATAAAGATTATCTTTGCTTCACACAACTTGCTTCAGTTCTTTTATTCAATAAAGTCTTGGTGGAAACTTTTAGAAATGGTTTAAGCCTTTGCATGCTTGTAGGATGGGTTAAGATAGCAGTGGGATGGGCAAGGATACTTTTGGAATGGGTAATAGCTGTGGGATGGGCAGGGATACCTTTGGGATGGGTAATAGCTTGTGGATGGGCAGGGATACCTTTGGGATGGGTAATAGCTGTGGGATGGGCAGGGTTACCTGTGGGATGGGCAGGGATACCTGTGGGATGGGTTAGGTACCTGTGGGATGGGTAATAGCTGTGGGGATAGATAAACCTCAAGTGCAAGCATAGTGGGACGCCTATGTGACAGGCCCTTTATCAACAGTAATGTCCCAGGGAACATTACTGTAATGTCCCCTTCCTGTTATGTGAAAAATCCAAGAGGTTCAGAGGTCCCTACTACAGGTCGTAGAGGATACAGCATCCTGGAAGCACTCCAGTTCCTCAGAGACTACAAGCCAAACAGAACTCCTCATAACCTATCAAGATGTTGCCCTAATCCCTGCCCCATGTTGAACAAGCCTCATGAAAAACTTCATCAGCAAAATGCTGTGCCAATTGGTCAGTGAGGTCCAACTTTGAAAAAGGGCCTTGTGAAACAGGCTT
Organism: Laticauda laticaudata; assembly: GCA_004320025.1. NCBI lineage: Eukaryota > Metazoa > Chordata > Lepidosauria > Squamata > Elapidae > Laticauda > Laticauda laticaudata. The sequence continues at coordinate 21,935 of BHFT01036188.1, read as the reverse complement.
CTGATACAATAAGAGAAATTCGATGGGAGAAATTCTATCCCACAGATCTCTCTAGTTACATCACTGAATCATCCTATTGCTGATGGCCTTCAGTTTGTTTTTAAAAAATCAAGACTGGCCTCTAGGTGCAAATCAATTGCCCCTCTCTTAAAGATTTATTTAGCAGGTGATATAAAAGATTCGTATAGTTCTTCTATTAATCAAAATAAGCTATTTTGAGTTCGTTGAACAAATAAATCCATTTGGTTTAAGGCAGCTTCCTGTGTTCCTTGAAGTATATTATGATTTGTATCATCAATGTAAACACAAAATAATTAAGAATGGTCAGAGTGAATCAATTATTGTATCGGGAATTGCTTTCTTTCTAACTTTTTTTCTGCTAGCTAGAGCTCTTTCTCTGTAATAATTTATGTTATTTCCAGTATTTTTTGCCACCTAGGGTAAAGTACAGGATGGAACATGCCTCTAAGGTAGCTGGGTGAAAGTTGACCTCTCACCTATTGCAAAAGGCATAACCTATTTTCAATGAGTAGAGAAGGCAAATGTTTATTCAGAATGATTGTTGGATCAGGTACAAGCACTAGAATGATTATCTTTTCATAAATATGCCAGGCACAATGTGTTCATCTAACACTGATTTGATGTATGCTTTTGCATTCTATGGCTATGCTTTATTCCCTAATGATCTTTTATAAATTAACTAATTTTGTATTCCATTGCAATTTTGGATGGTGGTCAAGACCCGCAAAGAAAAGATTGAAACTTCCACAATAAAATTTATACAGAACAAACTCAATGAAAAACTGTGAAGTCTATTAACTAGTGACTTCTCCAACCAAGAATGTCCTAACATCTGCACTGATTTATTTCTTTGTTTCCCTTCTATCTGACCTATCTATTTCGAGATAATGGAGAAGGATGTTATATTTTTCCATAAAATGCCAATATTGAAATAATTGCCATTAGAAGATTTTTCTGTTCAAAGTTTTCCAGCATAGTACATAAGAAATCTCAGAGCACAATTGTAAATGCTAAAGAAAAATCTTGTATGGAAAACATATTGCAAAGGCATATGGGGAGGTATTGGAAGATTAATTGCCTCTGATTATTACTTCTCCAAGATTCTTGACAGTTGTACTTAGATGAAAATGCAGAAGTTAGAAATGAAAATGAATTATTTCACGAAATGTGTGCATTATAATATATTGATATGTATTGATTCCTATCTGCTGAGCAATATAACATACAACAGAGAGTTTGTTATAGCATTGACTCATTGTACTCATTAGCCATGGGCAAGGTTATATTTCATTGGAGTATTATGATTAAATGAATTACTTTTGGGTATTGAGACAGTGAACTACCTGTCAACAATGGAATTCCTCTTCCTCTGTTGTCAAGTGTGTACCCATATGTCTGATTATGTATTTTATTTATGAAAATCTATATTTGGAAGTATCTCTGGGTGCTAAATAGCCTGAAAGAATAAACCTACAAGAGTATGACAGATTTTATGAAAAATTGGAAAGACTTGAAATATATATTTAGATTATTAACTAAAACTATTCATTTATTTAAATTAACATATCTTAATTAGTATATTAAGACACATACACTAAAATTAACTAGGGGGTGGAAGAAAAAAAGTTTTCACAAGACAAAAAGGAGGAAAGTGATTGGACTATACCTAGATAGGTCACTCAGCCAAGGTTAGTAAAGGGGCTACAGAAGCTGTTCTTCTTGTCTTCCATAGTCATGAATGTAATGAAGATGGAAGGAAATGAATGTCTTATCAGGAATTGAAAAGAAAAAATCTAAAAAGAAGCTTGTTCTGTCGATTCTTGAAAGAAGAAAAGAAGCTGTTCTTTATCTCTTTACCTCTTTATTTCTTTTTTCTATTGATCATTTTTTCAGTAATGACTAGATAATCACTCAAGAAAGAAGCTAAAGAAAGTGGCTCATGCCACTTTAAGCGCACATTTATATATTCTATCCATCCATCCATCCATCCATCCATCCGTCCGTCCGTCCGTCCGTCCGTCCGTCCGTCCGTCCGTCTGTCTGTCTGTCTGTCTGTNGACACACAGATGAACCCAATACACAAGCCTTCTATCTGTCTGTCTGTCTGTCTATCCATCCATCCATCCGTCCGTCCATCCGTCCGTCCGTCCGTCCGTCCGTCCGTCCGTCCGTCCGTCTGTCTGTCTGTCTGTCTGTCTGTCTGTCTGTCTGTCTATCTTTCTATCCATCCATCCATCAATCCATCTATTTATGTATCTATATCTCTATTTCATTCAATCAACATAAGATGACTTCCTGAATGTCATCTGAAAATTGTTTCCAGAATTTATTTATTTTTGCAAGGAAACGTTCACAATATGGCTCAGTATTAGTGAAGAACCCCATATAAAGAAGATGCCAGTCTTCATGCCATATAAAGAATATATCTGTTCTATTTTTGGTATTTGGTCATCAGTCTTTTAGATGTTTTGGAACTGTAAATCATTCCATATTACAAAATCTCCATGCATTACCTTTCCTTCTGCTGCATTGACTAGAAATGAAAATGATTTTCCTTTTTTATCAAGCTTTTTAAGAATTATAGTGCAGCAATCCAAATCATATATTACAAATAAGATGAGCTATGACTGTGTCTGCATTCAATCTTATCAAAACCCTTTGGTAAAAAAAAAATAATGTCATTAGGAAGCAGGTGCAGACTTGAGATGGATTTTATCTCTTTTATAGTTTTCATATTTTCAGCATAGACAATGACTATTGAAGTCAGAAATGCCAGGAAGTGAGCAGAGACCCCACTCCAAAGAAGCAAGAAAGACAGCTGACATTTAAAAAAAGGCTTGCATTAAATTTTATTTAGAAAGATAAAGAAAAACTGGCAGACAAATTGTTTTAGTGATACATTACTCTACAAAGCAACAGGAATTTGAATTAATAGAAACCTTGGAAAAACAAATGTATTTATTACATTTATGTCTTACCATAAGAAATCTTCTTTTCTATTTGCTTTTACAACAAGATTTTTCCATAGATATTGGGATAATAAAGATGGTGTAACATAGTTCAAATCAAGGTATTGGTTGTCATTTTTATAGCCCTTCATGGCTTGGGACAAGGTTATCTGAAGGACTGTCTCTTGTTGGTCATATTCACCTGACCCACTAGAGTGGGGAGGCAAGGAATTATGCAGGTCCCAATCCCTAAGGATGTACATCTGGCAGGACTCAGAAGGGCTTTTCCATGGTGGTTCCAGAGGTGATATTCAACAGGTTCTGAGCAGTTCTGGAGAACCAGTAGCGGAAATTTTGAGTAGTTTGGAGAACTGGCAAATACCACCTCTGACTGGAGATTTTACAGTATCCTTCCCCTGCCACACCCACCAAGCCTTGCCCAGAGAACCGATAGTAAAAAAATTTGAATCCCACCACTGGGTGGTTCCCTCCTTTTGTAACATCATACCTGCAGAAATTAGACTGGCCCCCATTTTGACACCCTTTTATAAGGCCCTGAATACTTGGTTTTGCCAGCAGGCCTGTGGAACCCAAAGTGTGATGGAGCCCATCAAATGGTTTACAATCCATGTGTTGTCACCATGGGTGGGTGCGTAGGAGGGAAGTTATTGAGGTTTTTTTATTTCTATCTTTTGTCTATACTGTGTTTTTATTGTTTCTAAGCTGCCTAGAGTCACTGTAAGCGAGTAAAATAAATTTTTGAAATAAATAGTTACACCAATTAAATGAAGTAAACTGGTGTTGATTTTGGTTTTTCTTTTGTTTTGCTTAGCCTGGGATATGGTCAGATCCATACATCAGATCGCTAAGATCTAGACCTATCTGATCTTTAAGAAGAAAGAGGAATATATCGGATAGGGCCAGGGATAGGATCTGACCAGTATAACTACCGGTTCTGTTGCTCTGCATCGCGCTCACATGTGCGCGAGTCACACGAGTGCAATTTACAACCTGCTGAGCTGCCTGGACAGCTGAGCAGCACTCCATGCAAGCATGCAGCGGTTGGAAAAGCCCTTTTTTCCTGCTTTTTCAACCACAGCTGTGTCGCGCAAAGCAGCTATGGTTGAAAAAGCAGGAAATAAAGGTCAGATAAAAGCCCAGGTGAGCTGGTGGGCCAAAACAGCACAGAACCGGTTCTATGTCTGCTGCTCTTCAGATCTACTGGTTGTACAGAGGTGGACAGAACTGGTTGAATCCCACCCCTGGATAGGGCTCTCCTGTATATTTTTTAAAAGCACAACCAATAGGCCAAGATTTTCAATATCTTCATGCTGAGTTTTAGCAATTCTTGTGAAATATATAAATGTGTTAACCTATAGCAATTTGTCCTACTTCATTCGGTTGAAGGACAGTTGTTTCCAGAGATAACACAACAACGCTGGCAGTCCATTTTTACATGATCAAATCTTCATGAAATATAATTGGTGAATTTGTAATATTATATTGTATCTGATAGCCTATTTTATGGAGACTTGCCAAAGAGGCTGCTTTAAAATCTGAAAATTTAGAGTTTTAAAATCACCATCTATCTCTCGTCCTACTGTCACTGAAGGATAAATATTGAGAAAGTCCAAAGCAACAAAGGATGCATTTTAATCCTAGGAGGGCACAGTTCAGATGAGATGCCCAAGGCTGTAGCAAAATGTCACCTTGAGTAATATAGATGAAAGCCCTGGCCTATCAGCTTTAACCCCTCAAAGGTTAGCTGAGTCATAATGAAAATGAAGGGTATACTTACTATTGAAAAGAAAAAAAACTGTTTATGGTGGCCCTGGGGTATTACCTAGCATTATGAGAAGAAAATGAATAAAGGAAAATGAAGGCTGCATATCAGGAAACAATTTCTCTAAGTGAGCATTAAAAGGCTGCCAAATAGCTTCCCAAGAGACAAAATAGAGATAATTTAAAACTCATTTAAGTTATTTAGAATAGAGTTGGACATGATGACGTAATGGTATACATGATCAAGACCCATAGTTCCATAAAATACCATTACTTAATCTTTCAAAATGGTAACAAGACTCTATTTTAGAAACTTAAGGAATCAATATGTAAGATCTATTTTCATCACTGAAGATAGCTACAATGGTAGAACAATTAAAGTAGACCAGTTTATCAGTGTAACAGCTCTAGGGAAACAGAATTGCATGTTGCCCATGATATGAAACTTTTTTAAATGAACCAAACATAAAACAAAGGCAGATGGAGGAGATGGGAACTGCAGTTTTGAGTTTCAAATATTGATAAGGAATACCTATATGAAATTACAAATCTTAATGCAACAGAGAGCTATACGATAGGATTTCTGATTACACAATGCACACCAACAGTTTCTTTTCAGATTTCGGTAGTAATTGCATGGATTCAAAGACGGGTATCGTCATCTGTCTGCACTTGTTTGTACCATTTTCAGAATTCTAAAGGGGATTAGCTGAAAATGAGTTCTTCCTGTTGGTAACACTTGTCCTATGTTATGAGACTATCATCCTGTGTCTTTTCCTGCTTGCTATGCTGAAGTGAGAAAACTCATGATAGAGTGACAATTCAACAAAATGCAAACTTCTTGTAAAATGAAAAACCTAAAAGTTCAAGAGTGAAGATTCCCCCCTCCCCCACATGCTCAGAAAAAACATTCTGGTCAGGGGGTGGAGTTTTACATTGGGATATAGAAAATTAGATCCTGTTCAGTAGTAAATGTTAACCTGGAGTTGATGATTGTTTTGGGGGGGTCTGTAAATTTAGTAATAATTAAAGGAAATTAAATAAAATTATCCTTGTTAAAATCCTATGAATTCTCTTAATTTTCAACTGCTTTTCAATCTACCTATACCATCCCCATGCTCTATGAATAACTGTTTCTGATAGCTAATCACTCTTTTTTAATACCTACCCTGTAAACCTTTCCCAGTTCTTCTGTCAGCTTCTCTGTTTAATTTTGTGATATACACCCTATGTTTACATCGTGTGCTGGCAAGAAATAACAGAATAAGAGAATAACCGAGTTGGAAGGGATCTTGGAAATCACCTAATTCAAGTCCTTGTTAAAGCAGGGGACCCTACATCATTTCTGAAAAGTGGTTGTCCAGTCTCTTAAAAGCTTCCAGTGATTGAACACCCACAACTTTTGAGGTTGTGAGATGAGTTCAGTCAATGGCTTATTCTACCACATTCTCATATACATTTCCAAATGCATAAAAGTAGCACCCTGGATTATGATTCTATTTTCGGAACAAATAGATTTATCTTGGTGACGTTTTGGCGAGGTCCCACTTGCCATCCGCAGGCTGGTGCTTTCAGCTTCAGGCTTGCACTGGCACAAAGCTTGCACTGGCACGAAGCCGAAAGCATCAGCCTGAGGATGGCGAGTGGGACCTCACTGAAACATTGCCAAGATAGTCTTAATCTTACACAGGAAAAGACCCGAACACACTTAGACCTATATATATATATGCTGTTCATATTATATTTCTATATGTATATTTCTTAAGTTTTCGCGGGTATTTACATGTATGCTGTTCAGCTTGTGTATAGGCTATGTGTATGTGTATAGTGTATGTGTATATACATGTATGTGTATATATTCAACATGTGTATAGGCTATGTGTATGTGTATGTATGTATGTATATGTATATACACATATATATATATATATATATATATATATATTATATGGATGTACTCCTATATATTTGGTATTGAGTAGTGCGACTCATCAATAGGAAACAAAAAGGTAATTTTTTAAAAATTTTATTTAATTTATTTTTATTATGTGGAATTGTCAATTGCTTAACAAGATGATTAGGTGATAAAGTTTAAATGAGTAGAATACAGAATATAAGGTTAAGAATATATTGAGACAGGGATGGTAGGGCACGCACCTTACAGGACCTCTTAGGAATGGGGTGAGTTCAAAGGAGTGGCGGCGGTAAGAGAGGCTGGTCCAACAATTAAAGTTCAGACAGTGCATTTCCAGGCAATTGACCACTCTGTTGCTGAAGTCATACTTTCTGCAAAATTCAAAGTTTGAAAGCAGTTTTACACTTGAGTTTGTGTATTTGTTGTGTGCTCTTGTATTGTTGTGGTTGAAAGCTGAAGTAGTTTTGACTGGTAGGACATTGAGCAGATAAATTTTGTTGGCAACGCTTAAGTTTAATTGTAGCGTGATATAGTTCAAGGTGTCCAAGCCCCAAAAATCTCAAGCCTGTGCGATATACAATATTCTGTGCAAGCAAAGGAGTCTGCAGTACCTTTCGTAGTACCAATACTTCCTGGAGCTCAATTTGTGATTAATGCCCCGATATACAGTGTGGATTTCCAAGACTGAAGAGCTTGTATAGAGTATGGTCAGGCAAAAGTTTTGTATGCTTTAGTTAGCATTCAATTATTTCAGAAGGGGAAAGCGTCGTAAATTAGATTTACAACTCTTTAATGCCTTTTTGGCAATGCTGTTACAGTGATTCTGGCAATTAGGTCATGTGATTTGAAGAACTCCAAAGGTCCTTGACAGAGATGAGGTTTATCAAAACAAGATTCATATCTTCCCTAGTTTGTATTTGAGTGTACTGATATAATATTTTTTACCAATGTGTGGGAACAGAGCAGCTTGTTGGTATGAGATTTGGCAGTTGCCCAATTGTTGACATTCAGACACATACAAGTTTTGCTTTGAAGGACAGTAGCATTGTTGGTGTGAATAGTTTTACATCATCCACGAAGAGGACACAGTTGCTTATAAGGTGATTTGCCAAAGGTCATTGTATATAGAGTATAAAGCATAATCTGGGACACACTAAGTGTGGTCCTAGGATGCTGCTTTGGCGTACACCAGCTGTAACTGGAGCAGGGTTTGATATAGCACTCCCTAATTTTTACCATTTGTTGCCTGTTTGGAACAAGGAACGAGAGTGTCATCCATTTTAAATTTAAGGGATCCAGAAATGCATAAGAGTGGAGTTTTAACAGTAATTTTGTCAGTACCACTGACCAAAGGCTTTGCAGAAGTCTATGTAAATTGCTATCTATAGCTTTACCCTGGGTCTAAGGTAGAGTAGTCCAATTATTTTTTGGGTTTTTCTGATCTTTATTTTGGGCCCAGTTGTTAGACGGGGAGTTTGTAATCTGCAAGGACAATTTTTTCCTGAAACCAAATTGTTTTTGGAGAAGGTTGGTTTGAGCTCTAAGTGGAGGTGGATAAATTGGTATCTGATTTATTTCCTATGACTTTTCACGTGGACATATTATCACCATGATGTGATAGACGTATTTCGGGTTCTGTAGTTCTTATCTAATCAGGCCTTGATCACCTTTTGTGAACGAATTATAGAATGACTGACAGCTTATAGGACCACATAGTTTGATAAGGGAGTGGTCTGAATGAATTCTCATATATAGATGTTTTAGGGGTTCTGCGGTATGGCAGAGGAGAAACTTTTTTAAGAGGTAGTTGCACATATATCCGAGTCGAGGGCCAAGAGATAGGGATGGTTAGACAGACTGTCCCTGGACAGAGCATATAAGAACTGATGCGTGAGCAGGCGTCCACAGTAGGTTGTTGGGTCACGACACATCCTCTTAAAAAGACTATTACCTTCTGGGAGGAGGCTGATAGGTATCTGAAGCAGACTCATCTGCAATTCCCCTGTAGTCACAGGTGCTTCATTCCATATATAGTTATAGCATAACTTGTGTTTCTCAGAATTTCATTCTATAATTATCTATCTATCTATCTATCGTATCTATTCTATCGTATCTAATTCTAGTCATCAGATCTATCTATCTATCATTCTGAATCATACTATACATTCATCTATCATCTATCATCTATCATCTATCATCTATCATCTATCATCTATCATCTATCATCTATCATCTATCTATCTTCCTGCAAGAAAACAATCATTCAAAGAGCATCAAAAATCTCAGTTCAATCCTAAACTACATTCCATTTGCTATTAGATTTCACCTAATTCCCTCTCCCTCCCTCCCTCCTCCCTCCCTCCCCCTCTTTTTTCTTGCAAAATTTTTGTTCAAGCTCAATTAGCTTATTGACATTTTCTCAGAGCTGAGAGTTTCAGAACGTTGTAAATGCACTGAATGAATGATGATGAATGTTTGGCCTTTTCTGTTGCAACAGTATGATTGGTATGTCTGCTATTCTTTGTCCAAGCAAAGGAAAGGGAAAGGGAAGGCAGGAGGGAGGGAGGGAGGGAGGGAGGGAAGGAAAAAGAAAGAAATTTTATGAAATGTGCTTTTTAAGTTTTTTATTTGCACTTGTCTGATTCTTTTGTGGTGAATACATTATTGTCCTCTACACCTCAAGAAAACTTTCCTCTGTAAGCTTCTGAGATTCAAAAAACTCAGAATTATGTGTGTTATTTTTTACAAAATATTTTCAAGTGTTTCCCTTCAACAATGTATTGAGTGAAGCAACTCTTGGAAGCCACTTTGAAAAGATAGGTTGTCCCCACTTTGAAAAAAATGAAATGAATCTGGATTGCACAGCATTGTGATACTTTGGCAGCCTCCTCTGGCACTTCTAGTAGCTAGAAAAGATTTCTATATAATATATATTGAAATCCCTTCGCACAACACTTATGACAGAACTGAAAAAAAAATGTAAAAAGTGCCTCAAAAAGCAAATAGTATTATGCCTCAATAATGAAAGCTACATCATCCTTGTACACCAAATTGATTGTTTGTGATACAGAATGGAAGAGGGATCAGTAGGTGTCTTATTTTATACCAGTTTTGTATATAAAAAGATGAAAACTAGAATATCCAAATGTCACTCCCTTGGAAGTAATTCATGCTAATTATTTATAATATAATTTTCAGGTGCTCTTTTGTATGTTTGGTAGTTATGAAGAAGATGCAAAGTGTTCCCTGATTTATTTCCTTGTTTTTTCTTTGCATTTTTTCCCATTTTATCAGTTAACTGTTTTAAATATTTGCTGATGTTCAATAAATAAACAAACATCAAACTATTTTTTTCATTAGCTGTGAAGGTCTAGGAATATTCTGAGTGCAAACTTAAATGGAAATTAAGTGTCCTCTTTTATGTGTGTTGCACATAAATAATAGATGGAGATTTAATTGTGCTGTTTTGGACCTCATCTTAAATTTTCAACCAGATGCTACAGACATCCTTGTAAATTCAAAATTCAAAATTTCTTCTAGTACGTCAATGGAATGGAATAAAAAAATCCAATCTGGCATTCTCTTGACTGAGGGCAGTTAGAATCTTGTAGTGTTTTGCTCTTCCAGAGTTTCAATGTTTTTTCAAACAGCTTTAGATTGCTCAGGAACTTCTGTCAGGTCTATATCAGGTTCAAATAATATTCTTCTTTCAATATTGGGAAAACTGGCCAGTTTTCTACCAAATAGGAAAAACATTCTGTTTCCACAATGGTCCACCAGAGGCTTAGGGAACTTGTGCAAATAAGATAGACAATAGCAACCCTTCACTTTTCTTTATGTGGAATAGAGCCATCTTTCAAATCATTTTAATAGTTTTACTTTCTTCTTTCTTGACCTATACATTTTTATTCCTGCAATAATCAAGAATAGGGTGGGTTGACGTGACTAAGACTAGAAATACATTAAAGCCCATGTCCCACTGCACCAACGGATGCAAAGAGGATGTAAAACATTAAAAAAAGCTTGCCATCCATTGAACGCCGATTGCATCCATTTGTGTACTCACTGCATTACGTGTTTCGATACTGCTCTATCCCTCCAGTATCCGGTCCACTGAGATTTCATTCTGCCCCAGAAGGTTTTGAGCTGCACAAAACTTTGTTGAACAGATGAATTTTCCACTGTGTATGATGTTAAATCCATGAACATTCGAGCAACAAACATTCTATGTCGTTTATCATCCATTAAATGTCTGCTGTATTCCTCTCTGCATCCTCTAGGGCATCCTCGCAACTCACATCCATTTGCAACTGAAACGGAAAGAGGGAGGAAACAAAAATACACAGAAAGTTATCTACACAGCCGTTAGTAGCATGGAAATAGGAAAGGATGCACAGGTGAATGGGTTGCATCTGATATGCATCGCTAGGCTTCCTATGAACATCTGTTTAACATTCCCGCTATCATTTACTACCACGTCCGTTCTTTTTCCGTTTTTTCCGTTCGCTGTTTATGCCAAATTTTTGCGCACTTTTTGGGAGCGGATTGACAGATGGAGCCACCCCTGAAATTTTGCTCATCCGCTGTGTCCTTTATGCATACATTTTGCGTCCGTCGGCCAGTGGTACAGGGCCTTAAAACTTTAGCATACCTAATAGTTTTGTGTGAATGTGTATGTTTCATTTTCATCTATCACAAGCCCCAGTTTTCTTTCTGAGTCAGTCAACTCAGACCTGATTAGTACAACTGCCATCACGATTATCCCAACCCAATGCATTATTTGACAACCAGAAGCATTATTGTCAAAAAATTGTTATTTCAATATGCATAGTATTCTGCATCAAATCTGGTAATATTTTGAAGTTTACTCTGAATCTGTCATTTAATTTGAAAGTAAAGATGAAATTCTAAAGATGATTAGAAATAGAACAATGAATCAAAGTATTGGGAATGAAATGCCAATGAACAATGCTACAGGTTTCTTTTGTGAGGTAAATTTTGTCATCTCACTGTCCGCGTAACATTTTGCATTGCCAAGTATTTCATTTCACTGCCTGTGGTCAATGCATTTTAAGTATCCATTTTTCTCCCAGTAGTTTAGAAAATATTTTCTGCAGTTGACAGAAAAACCAACAAAAGAAAATCAACATCTCACACACACACATTATCAAATCAATGGCAGGAAGCATTCAGGGACTTCAAACTGTTTTCTTGAATCAAATATAAGTTCCTAAAGGGCCTAATTAGAAAGGCAATAAATCATTCAGATTCTTCATTTGTGAAATTCTACTCATGGCAAAAGCCTTGCTTATTTCTATCTGAGTAGCTTGTCTAGAATGAAGGCACTGAAGTCTCAAGGTGGAAATTTGTATGCACCATTTGCTCGGCAAGTCACCGGACAGACTGTGAATCCCATATGCAGTGGTAACCCTCTCTTTCTTCCTCTTTCCCTTTTGGGAAGGCAAGCATCTTGGACGGTAGCCCTATAGAAAATGCACAGAACAGAATCAGCAAAATAAAACTAATAAAGAATTACAGAAATATGCAATTGTTCGTGGGTGAAAACACTTTTTTGATTAAGGGGGAAGGAACAATTTGCTCAAAGATAGTCACCTTGATTTGCTCTTCTCTTTGAAGTTAAGAAATGGGCTGGGCCTTGGGGGATTGGTTCAGACTTGCATATAAATTCACAGAAGTTGCAAGCCTTCCCCAACTGTGAGCAGGGAGAGGGGGAAGGATTTCTCCAGGGACACCAAGGTAGGTTTTTTTGAAGCCAGCAAGTTTTAAACTGGTTTCTTTAGGGTCCCTGGTAAGCACAACTGAATCTGGTTTGTATTCCCCAAACTGTATTTTTAAATCATTCTAGAGGCTGAAACGGCTTGTGCTAAAATGCCCTGTTGAATTCAGTTCAGACATTCTCAGCAAATGTATAAAGTTAGATATATTTTTACCCCATGTCTCCAAATGGATCTCTTTACACATACATATATTGAATTACATTTGCAGTTCCAGTCCTTTTCACTGTTCCTTCTGCTTTTAAATAATCAGGGGAAAATAGTATTGCCACTATTGACTTCACTGTTCACATCTAACAGGTGGCTAAGGCTTAGGATAAGATTAGTCCATGTATGAATCATTGAAGTTTCTTATTTTTTCTTTGAATGTCTCAGACTCATGAGCAACCTGACAATTTTGCTAAATACCATAGTAGCATCTTACTACTACCTGAGGAGTTTGATTTCATATACAGTGGAGGGAGCAGCATGTCTAACCTTTGATCAAAATTATTAAAAGAATTGGTGTTGTAATTTCTGTCCATTTTGTGGCAGGAAACATGAAAAACTATACTGAAATTTTGGAAGGAAGGAAGGGAGGGAGGCCTCAAGGGGAAAGAAAGGAAAACCTTGGCTATCTTATTATCTCTAAGAGAGTGCCACTCACTTAATTTCATGTGAAGAAATCTCCTGGCTTTTCTATTGTGATATCAAGATAAATTGTCTGCAATCTATAGTACTTTCTTCTCTATATCATATAAACTAGTGTATCTAGTCTCTCTCTCTCTCTCTCTCCCCACCCCCTCTCTCTCCTTACATTTTCTCAATACCTTCTGGTATTTTTGTTCTTGTACTTTTTAAAAAATAGTTTAGTCTTCTCTTCCTTACTCTCTTTTTCTCACCATATACTCTCTTCTGTTTTACATACCTATAAATCATTATTATATTAAATGTTAAAGGATATATAAACTTATATATTTAGCAATATAATGTTTTAATCACTTGTACTGTAATGAATTTACAGATTAATGATCTGTATAATCTTACTTGGGACTAAATAGTCCTAAATTCCAAGTAGACAACTATAGAATGAATGAATGAATGAATTTATGTATTTATGTACTTATTTATTTGTTTAATCTAATAATATACATATAGATGTATATATACATATATATCTGCCAACTCACACAGTGACTCTGTATTTGGTATTTTGTTTGGGAAGGAAGTTTAATAATGCTGTCACAGAAAACCAAAGTAAGATATAAAAGAGGGAGGGAAGAATGGAGATATGAAGAGAGAAAGAAGATGAATGTGGCCAAGGAGCAAGCAATAATTTATCAACTAGTTATAAAGTTCATTATATTTTCCATTTTTTAAAATAGTTCAGAAATAATCCTGATGGCTATGTAATGGTTAGAGTGTGCATGAAAGCAAAGATTCTCATGAAATCCTCTGAAATTCACAGCTTGATGTTGGATCATCAATACTTCTGATCCAAACTTCACAGGATTATTGTGCAGATGAAATGAAAAAAAAAAGTAGTTTTAGGTTGCCTTTAGTTTCTTGGAAATATGTAGAGTTTATAAATTTAAGAAAAGCAGAGAAATATAGATAACCCTGTTTGATGGCCACAGCAGATCTAGGTGGGATATGTATTTTGATTCCCAGTGCATGTTATGTTGCATTAATGAAAATTAAATGTGCAGAAGACTTTACAAGGAAACAGACAGATCAGTATTTTTTTCTACTCATAGAGATAACCTTACATTATTTTTCACAAGAACATGATGGTACTTCATCAGTTTTTTTTTTCACCTACTTTTTACCTTTTAAAAATTCTCTTGTGCTATATACATTTTGGATACAAGAATGTAATTTGTTTAAAACTTTGATGGCTTGCCAAATCACTGTGAAAAACATTTTTGTTTGATGACTACTAGTGGGTGCATAAACTTTTTACAGCTGAAACTACCCCAATACTCCAATTAGTCATTATTTAGATGTGTGAGATAGCATAGAATGCTTATCCCACAACTAAAGATGTGCCTGTGCTTAAATAGGTGTTGAATAATATCTAAGTGCTCTTTAGCTGTGGATACTTTATGTTTTAAATGCAGTTGAGGCTTGGAATAGGAAAATAAATGAAAGGTTTATTTACAGAAAAGTTTATTTAAAAAACAAATGAACACCATTTCACACTGCTAATAATAATGGCTGATCACCCTGAAATTGTGTTTTCTCAAAAATAACCTAGTGCTTATTTTGGAGCCCCCCCCCCCC
>BHFT01036187.1:15011-44252 GCA_004320025.1 Laticauda laticaudata | reverse complement strand
TGGCAAGCTTTTTTGTCCGTTTTACATCCTCTTTGCATCCGTTGGTGCAGTGTGACAGGGGCTTTAGGAGGAAATACCTCCTAAACTAGGATCCGGTAAACTGACATCACAACTCTGGGTCCAAATAGGATTGGAAATGAGCTAAACTGGATCCAAGTTGCCATGACGGATTTACTTCACCTTGAAATTCCTGCTGGTTCTGCACCATCTGCAGAGCTTTGTTGCAAGAAATCACTCCATCTTGCTGCAAATGTCCTTTTCTGTGACTACTTTGTCCCTTCCTTGTTGGTTTTCAGAAAGCTGCTAAGAACAGAAATCTCAGTCTTTCCAGGAGTTCATGCACTGACCCATCTTTCATTTCCTTTTAGGCCGAAGTTGATGATAGATTTTTAGTTAGGTTTTTTAATCTAAGTCTGGATGTTTTATATTTTTTATACAACCTATCACATAACCTGCTGAGGCTCATTGGGCTAAGGGTGATATAAACTCAGGAGTAAATAAATGTACCTAAAAGTGCCAGGAGTGACTCACTGCAAAACCTGGCATGGCACAATAGTGCCACCTACAGTATCTGATAAATTGAATCCTTCTTGAGAGGCCTGACAAACAGAATCCAGTTTATTTTCCCAAAACTTGTGACAGACTACCAGGAGTGGGATACAAAAGGGCTAACTACTGTTCGGGATTTACAAGTTTTCCTGCTCAGGCCTGTAAATTGCTATAAATCTTCATTGGCACCTCATTAGAGTCATTAGAAGCAGCCTTTGAAACAGCCCTCTTTTCTTGTTTTTTTAACTGCAGCTGTACCTCATTCTGCAGCTGAAGTTGGAAAATCAGGAAATAAAGATCAGGTAAGAGCCCGGGTGGGCAAAAACATCAGCAAAGAGCTGGTTCTATGTCTGCTGCTTTTCAGAGCTACCGGTTCTACAGAGGTAGACAGGACCAGTAGAAACACACCCCTGCAGCCTACATATCCAAAGGCACAACTGATGAAATGTTAAGACTTTTATTCACACTAGGTTGAACCGGACAAATTAAACTTCCTAAAATTTTCAGATTTCACTGGTCCACAAGGAAAAAACTTGGTAGCTAAATTTTAGCAAAATTGGGTCACTAATAAAGGAAAAATTAAGTATTAATTGACTCCAGTTTCCAAGATACAGCTTCAGGTCAAACTTGCAATAAATTAATTCAAGATTACAAGGAAGACATTGATTATGCTCCATACTTTTTCGGCAGAATGTGATATAATGATGAGAATCATGATACATTTATCTTTTTATTAATATCAATAACATAACTTTCCATCCATTTATTGGTTTTTCATGCAACTTTTCATGCTTTTTGCATGAAAAACTGAGAAGCTCCAACATCAGATTAAACAATGAGGCTCCATCTTTATTCTGTATCCATACTGCCTTCGCTGTTCGGAAGTTTTCCCTTAGTTCTACTTTGGATCTCTCTTTGATTAGAATTTTGCCAGAAGGGACCTTAGAGGTCACCTAGTCCAAGCACCTTTTCAAGCAGGACACCCTGTACCATTCCAGACAAATGACTGTCCAGTCTCTTCTTGACACCAATGATGAAGCAACCACAATTCCTAGTGGCAAGTTATTCTACTGGTTAATTTTCCTCACTGTTAGGAAGTTTCTCCTTAATTCCAGGTTGCTTCAATCCTTTATTAGTTTCTATCCATTGTTTCTTATCATGCCTCTGGTGCTTTGGAGGATAGGTTGACCCCCTCTTCTTTAACAGAGTAACAGAGTTGGAAGTGATCTTGGAGGTCTTCTAATCCAACCCACTAATCAAGCAGGAAAAATTATAGTACTTCAGACAAAATGGCTGTCCAGTCTCTCCTTAAAAACCTCCAGTGATGAAGCACCCAATTTCTTGTAGTAAGCTGTTCCACCAGTTAATTGTCCTGTTAGGAAATTCCTCCTTAATTCCAGGTTGCTTCTCTCCTTGATGAGTTTCTGTCTATTGTTTCTTGTCCTGCCCTCTGGTGCTTTAGAGAATAATTTGACCCCCTCATCTTTGGGACAGCCCCTCAAATATTGGAAGACTGCTATCATGTTATCCCTAATTCTTTTTTTCTCTAGACTGGCCACAACTTCTGGTGGCAAACTGTTCCACTGGTTGTTTCCACTGTAGGGAGCTCTTGATCATAAAAAAAAGCCATAGTTGCCATCTCCTGCTATAGGGTCTGGTTCCACTGACACAAGAAGCCTTTCTCCTATAAACAGAGAAACACAAACGTTGCAGGAAAAGCATAACATGCTCAGAGTCCATGGAGGGGAGGGCAGGACCCTCTCTCCCCAGCAGATTCAAAAGAAAATGGGGGAAAACATCTCTCCAAAGCAGTGTTTTTCAGGTTTGACCTCTTTAAGATGGGCAGAATTCCACATATGCAGATTAGCAGAGTTGGAAGGGACCTTGTAGGTCATCTAGTCCAACCCCCACCCAAACAGGAGACCCTACACCATTTCTGACAGATGGCAGTCCAGTCTCTTCTTGGAAGCTTCGAGGGATGAAGCTCCCACAATTTCCAAAGGCAACTCCTGTTCCATTGGTTGATTGTTCTCACTTCCCCGGCTAGCTAGGAAATCCTGGGAGCAGAAGTCCACAAATGCCTGGCTAGGGAATTCTGGGAGTCGGAGTCCACCCATCTTAAAGCTGTCCAGACTGGAAAAAAAGAGAAAAAGAAAACCGCTGATCCAAAAGGCTGTTTTATTGGGCGCCCCTGCGAGTTTCGTAAGGATTCCGTTGCTTCCTTTGGGATTCTTCGCCACACTGACTCTGCTGAGGTGCTTAAATGCGAGTCAAGGTTCCAGTCCTCACGTTCCTGAGTGCACAATGAGCGGAACACTTCCGAGGCAGTTCCGTTACAGGGATCACCTCAGAATTGGCGCCTTTTGCCAACTTCCGGTTAGAGTCCCGCCCCGTTGCCGCACGGAGTCACGTCTGTCGGCTCTTGTTCCGTCATTGGCTGAAGAGGGAATCAATCGCGTCGCGAAAAGGCGGGCGGCGGGAACTGAGGGGCCGAAGCCGAGACAGATATTTCTTTCTATAGAGAAAATATTGACTACCTTTTCTTCTTCTGTGGCTAATTAGAACTTAATGAAACGAATTAAATGTAATTACTGAAGGAGCCCGGCTAACGTGTTTTTTTTTCCCGCACTGAGGGGAGGGGGGAAGGAAACCTTCCCACGCTTTTCCAGTCTCGGGAGCCCCGCCCGCGGCCACAGTTATCCTTGGAGAACAATTCCTAGAACGGCACGCTGATGCACATCCGGGACGCTCTAGGCTCCTCACCACCAGCAGCAGCGCCGCTTCCGAGTAGGTCGGGAAGACAGGGCAGCCATGGAGGCGTCCGGAGTGGCCCCCATCCGAGCCCAGTGAGTACGAGAGTCCCGGGGCTTTGGCCTACCTCTCCGAGCGAGCCGAGGTCCCTGGGGGCTCAGCTTTTCTCTGCCCAGGNGGGCTTTGGCCTACCTCTCCGAGCGAGCCGAGGTCCCTGAGGGCTCAGCTTTTCTCTGCCCAGGGCCTTTTCCCCGCTTCGCAGCTCTGGAAGCCCCCCTTGTCTGCCCCACGTGAGTTCCTCGGAGTTACGACCTGCAGGAGATCCTACTAGACATTCAGTCAAATGACCGTCCAGCCTCTTCTTAAAAGCCTCCAGCGATGGAGCCCCCACAACTTCTGGTGGCAAGCAGTTCCCCATGTGAATTGTCCTCACTCTTAAGGAAGTTTCTCCTCAATTCCAGGCTGCTTCTCTCCTTGCTTAGAATAGAATAGAGCTGGAAGGGACCCTGGAGGTCTTCTAGTCCAGCCCTCCCTGCTCAAGCAGGAGACCCTATATCATTTCAGACAAGTGACTGTCCAATCCCTTCTTGAAAATCTCCCACGATGGAGCGCCTGTTAGGAAGTTTCTCCTTCATTCCAGGTTTCCATCCATTGCTCCTTGTCCTGCCTCTCCTGGCGCTTCGGAGAACAATTTAGAATCAGAATAGACCTGAAAGGGACCTTGGAGGTCTTCTAGTCCAGCCCCATGCTCTAGCAGGAGACCCTATAACATTTCAGACAAATGGCTTGGATGATATAACCAGGAATTGTGTATGTCTACTCTAGGGAAGAGAAGGACCAGGAGAGACAAGGTAGCAGTCTTCCAATATTTGAGGGGCTGCCACAGAGGAGGGGGGCAAGCTATTTTCCAAGGCACCTTTGAAGGCCAGACAAGGAATAATAATGGATGGAAACTGATCAAGGAGAGATTCAAACTAAGAAATAAGGAAAAACTTTCTGGCAGCAAGAACAATCAACCCATGGAACAGGAGTTGCCCTCGGAAGTTGTGGGAGCTTCATCACTTGACACTTTCAAGAAGAGACTCGACTGCTATCGATCAGAAATGGTGTCGGGTCTCCTGCTTGGGTGGGGTGGCAGGGTTGAACTAGATGATCTCCAAGGTCCCTTTCAACTCTGATTATCTGTTATTTGTCTCTTCTTAAAAGCCTCCAGGGATGGAGCATACACAACTTCGAGTGACAACTTGTTCCACTGGTTAATTGTCCTCCCTGTTTGGAAGTTTCTCCTCAGTTCCAGGTTAATTCCTTGATTAGTTTCCATCCGCTATTTCTTATCCTGCCTTCAGGGGCTTTGGAGAAGAGATTGACCCCTTCTTCTTTGGGGCAGCCTCTCAAATACTGGAATGTTGCTATCATGTCCCCCCTAATTCTTCTTTTCTTTAGACAAGCCAAGCCCAAATTATGCAGCCATTCTTCATGTGTTTTAGTCTCCAGGCCTTTGATCATCATAGCTGCTCTTCTCTGCACTATTTCCAAAGTCAACCCGGTTTTTTTTTGTAGGTATGGCGACCAAAATTTCCCTTCTCATCCAAGAAACGTCTTCAGTTCAATTTTCAGAGCCAAGGAAAGCTTGGATGAGAAGCAAAACATCTACAGGGAAAAGCAAAGTCCAGGTGCCTTTCAGAAAAGCACCTTTGGGACTGTCGCCCTCCAACCTTACAAATAAAAAATTAAACATGCTTGGGAATTGCCCACGATGAAGAGACTTGGAGGGAGGGGGGAGTGATCAGATGGGATACAAACTGGCAAAAGGGATTTAAATCCCCCCAAATTAACAGAGGGTTTGCAATCTTTCTCCCTTGAGATACCGCTGCACAAAAGAGGACTTCCACACCTACCTTGAGAAGGAAGAGAAGCTGAGGAAAGATCCAGATGGGGCAAACAATGATCTTCATAACACCCAGCCAGACGAGCCTCCCACCAAGCTGCAGAAGCTGGGATGTGATGGGTCTGGAGAAGAGAAGCCTACAGAAGTTGCCTTGGCTGGTGAGAGCGCCCCAGAGCCTCTGGGACGGAAGAGGCTGCGAGGGCAGAACAAGAACCGCCATTGCATGAAGCCGACTCATTACGAAAAGCAGCGCTTGTGCCCCTCTGTAGTTCAGGTAAGTTTGGCTATGGGTGGCCCACACTTGGAGACGAGTCAGATAACAGATAATCAGAGTTGAAAGGGACCTGATAGGTCATCTAGTCCAACCCCCCGCCCAAGCAGGAGACCCTACACCATTTCTGACAGGTGGCAGTCCAATCTCTTCTTGAAAGTCTCAAGTGATGAAGCTCCCACAACTTCTGAAGGCAATTTCTGTTCCATGGGTTGATTGTTCTCCCTGTCAGAAAGTTTGTCCTTATTTCCAGGTTGAATCTCTCCTTGTTCACTTTCCATCCATTGTCCTTGTCTGGCCTTCAGGTGCTTTAGAAAATAGATTGACCCCTTCCTCCTCTCTGTGGCAGCCCCTCAAATACTGAAAGGACAGGACAGGAGTGGATTAGAATGAATGGAATATTGGAATGAAGAGTAGAGTAGGAATAGAATATAGAATAGAATAGAACAAGATGAATAGAATATTGGAATGAAGAATAGAATAGAATAAAGCAGAGTACAATAAAATAGAGTGCAATAAAATAGAATTATGGAATGAGTATAATAGAATATTGAAATGAAGAGTAGAATAGAATATTGGAATGAATAGAATAAAATAGAATGGATTTTTTTAATGAACAGAATAGAATAGAATGTAGAGAAGAGCAGAGTAGAATAGAACAGAATAGAATTTAGAATAGAATAGAATATTGTAATGAAGAATAGAAGAGAATAAAAGAATAGAATGGGACAGAACTGGTTTCGTTTCTATCCCTTGCTTTTTGTCCTGCCTTCAGGAGCTTTGGAGAATAAGTTGACCCCTCTTCTTTGTGGCAGCCCCTCAGATATGCTAGCATGTCACTGCTAGTTCTGTGAAGAGGAGGCAGCACAGAGATTCCCAAAAGGCTGGAAGGATTTCACTCTAGCTGGGAGACGCTAAGAACAAATTGGCAAGGGGTCAGTCCAAAATGGAGAAGACCGTATTAGGTAAGGGTGACAGATGGCCAGGGGGTTGGTGAGGCAGAGGCCTTTAGATTGTGGAGCAATCAGATTTAAAATCATCTGTGCAAAATATAAAAATGTAAAAGTCTGTAGAGATTCTCAGTCATCCTGGTCCTGGTTGTCCCAAAGGTGCTTTTTCGGGAGGCAACTGGACTTTTCTTGCTTTTTCTTTTGAAGACGTTTCACTTCTCATCCAAGAAGCTTCTTCAGCTCTGATAGGAGGGATTTATACCCCTGGCAGACATCTGGTCATTTGCATCCTTTTAGAGCATTGTTGAGGCCACTTGGAGGTTTACCTGTGTGTCCTCGGGGTCACCTGAGTGGTGCTCCTGGTTCCTGTAGCCCTGTGACCCTGAGGACACAGATAAGCCTCCAAGTGGCCTCAGCGACCCTCTGAAAGGATGCAAATGACCAGCTTTGTCTGCAAGGGATATCAATCCCTTCCCTTCCCCACCATCCAGTCAGAGCTGAAGAAGCTTCTTGGAGGAGAAGCGAAATGTCCTCAAAAGGAAAAGCAAGAAAAGTTCAGTTGCCTCCTAAAAAAAAAAAAAACCCACCTTTGGGACTATTAACATTTTATTTTTTAAAAAAAAATCTGCCAGTTTTCCCCCATCACCCATTCTTTTCTCTCGCCCAAGGAACGCCTGGAAAAATGCTTCTACGGCTCCAGCTGCCGCTTCCTGCATGACCTCAAGGAGTACATGGCGGCCAAGCCCCCAGACCTTGGGGGGCGCTGCCTGCTGTTCGAGACCTTCGGCAGGTGCACCTATGGGGCCACCTGCCGGTTCGCAGGGGCTCACCTGGGAGAGGGCTACAAGAACCTGGTGAATGCCGACCTCCTGAAGCAGTGGGAAGGGAGGCTGGTGGTGCGGAACAGCCTCAGCAAGGACATCCAGCAGCAGCTGCGGAAGAAGAAAATGCCCTTTGCCAGATCGGGCGAGTACCTCCGTTCTCTGGGCAAGGCCCACCCGGCAAGAAGGCCTGGCACCCAGGCTGTGGTGCCGGAGACGGGGGTGTTGGACTGCCCCGCTTCTGAAGGAACAAAGGAGCCTGGAATGGTCAGATTGGAGGCGCCAAACAGCTCTAACCCTTCAGAAGGAGTCGGTTCTGCCTTGGGGACCGCGGTGAGTCCCATTCCTGCAGCAGAACCCACTCTGAAAAGGGTGGGCACAGTGACGGATGCAGACACGGCAAAGCTGAGGCCCTCTGAGAAACCCAAGGTGAGCCCAGGTTCTGGTTGTTCATGCTTTCAATGCTGATAAACCTCAGAATCCTAAAGAATAAACAGAATTAGAAGAGAAAAGAACATTGGAATGAATAGAAACAGAAGAGAATATAGAATAGAAATAGAATAGAGAATAGAGAATATAGAATAGAAAGAATAGGGAATAGAAATAGAATTAGAATTTAGAATAGAAATATAGGATTAGAATAGAATAGAATTGTTTATTGGCCAAGTGTGATTGGACACACAAGGAATTTGTCTTGGTGCAAATGCTCTCAGTGTACATAAAGAAAAAATGAAATACATTCATCAAAAAAGGGAGACCTTTGTGGGGTGCTCTCTCTTCAATTTTTATGAAGTACAGCTAAGCTTCTGATTTGGTTTTTACTCCTGACACCAGGAAGAGGCTGTGAATTAGACTGAAAGCGGGAGAGGGATGTCTTGTCTGTCTGCTATTTATTTAGCTAATCCATTTATTTACTATCTATCACCTGTCTATTCTGTCCGTCTATATTGTCTCTCTATCATCTATTATCTAACATCTATCTTCTGTCTTGTCTATCATCTATTATCTAACTTTATCACTGTCTATCATCTATTGTCTATTTAACTTCTCTGTCTATCATCTATTATCTAACTTATATATCGTCCGTTTGTCTATATTGTCTCTATTATCTAACATTTATGTATCCACTTCTAGCTATCTGTCATCTATCATCTAACTTATCTGTCTGACTGTCCCATCTCTCTATTATCTTTCTAACTTAGATGACAGACAAAAGTTAGATAAGTTGATAGATGATGGAGATCTGTCTGTCTGTCTCTGTTATCTATTATCTAACTTTATTTCTATCATTTAACTTATGTCTATGTCTTTCTATGTCATCTTTATTATCTAACTTTTACTTATTTGACTGTCTATGTGTGTCTATATAGATTATGGCTATGTCTACATGTGTCTGTCTATCTAATTAATTTAGAAACCGCCCACCTCCCTCACAGAGAGATCTCATAGTCTCCCCGCTCTTTCCAAATTACATTTAAGACTGCCTAAAGAAAAGGAAGAAATGGGCGCCAGAGACTCTCTCCAGTTGGCTCCCCTTCCTCAGCTGGCATCTCCTTTCAGGCAGAGAAGAGACTCAGTCCTTCAGGGGCTGCTGAGTTTTGCATGGTTCAAAGCACACACACCTTTGCCCCAATCCGCACACCTGCATCCCTGCCCAGTAACAAATGGCAGAGTTTCTGCCTCCTGGGCTTTGTTGGGTAGGAAGCAGATTCTCCATGATGTGCCATTCAGCCTTCACACGTTTCTCTCTTCCTGTCTTTCTCTTCCAGCTGGATCTGCGTGGCAAGCTCTATCTGGCCCCTCTGACCACGGTAAGGAGGCATCCTTCTAGTGTGCAGTTTGCCAACACAAACCCTGGAAAGCTCAGGATGTGAGCTCAAGTTAACGTGTTTATAGGGAAGCCAGGAGAAAGGATGAAGCAGGAGTCCCCAAAGTGTTTTTTTTTCCCCAAGAGGCAACTGGACTTTCCGGTGGGTTTTTTTTTTCTTCTTTTGAAGACGTTTCCTGTCTCCTCCAAGAAGCTTCTTCAGCTCTGACTGGATGGTGGAGAATGGATTTATATTCCTTGCAGACAAAGCTGGTCATTTGCATCGTTTGAGAGAGTTGTTGAGGCCACTTGGAGGTTTGTCCATGTCCTCAGGGACACCTGAGTAATGCAAATGGGGGTGGAGCCTTCTTGCAACTGCTGACAACATCATCTATCTCCAGTCTACAACAGGGTCCTTTCAGTAGTTCCAAGGTGACCTGAGGAGACAGACGAACTTCCAAGCAGCCTCAGCAACTCTCTTAAAAAATGATGCAAATGACCAGCTTTAAATCCTTCCACTCCCCACCATCCAATCTGAGCTGAAGAAGCTCCTTTGATGAGAAGTGAAACGGCTTCAAAGGAAAAAAAAAAAAAACCAGAAAGTCAAGTGGCCTCTTGGGGGCAAAAAGAAAACCACCTTTGGGACAACCAGGACTTGCATGACAGTAAATCTCCGTAGAGAGATGAAGGAGAAGATCAGCGGAACAGTTCTGGCTGGTTGACCTACTTCCAGAGAAGGATGGAGAACATCTTTTATCTCCCCCATCCTCTCACAATACTTCCTTCTCTCCTGAAGTAATTCATGGATCCCTCCCCTGCTCCTCCCTGTCCCACTGGATTCTGCAGTTTTCCCACCCTCCCTCAATCTTAGGTGTCCCAAAATGTGTTTTGTTTTCCCCGAGAGGCAACTGGACTTTCTGGTGTTTTGTTTTTTTTTTCCCCTTTGAAGACATTTCACTTCGCATCCAAGAAGCTTTTTCAGCTTCTTTTTCTTTGGGTTTCTCGGGGACAAGAAAGGTGTCCCCCACCACCACCATCTCGCAAATACTTAGCCAGACAGGTAGTCCTCGATTTACGACCATAATTGAGCCCCACCCCCAAAAAATTTTCCATTTGCTTAACGACCATTGATTTAGGGGCTAAAGTTCCAATGGCACCGAAAACAAAGTGATTTATGACCGGTTTTGCCCTTAATGACCATCGTAGCATCCTCAGAGTCAGGTGATCCGAATTCAGACCCTTGGCAACTGGCTCCTATTTATGACGGTTGCTGTGTCCCAGGGTCACATGATCCCCTTTTGTGACCTTCTGAGAAGCAGAGTCAAAGGGGAACCCGAGTTTCACTTAACCGCATTCCTAACTTCACAAGTGCAGTGGTTCTGCCAGGATTCCGGCAATTACTCCAATTAAATCATGAGCCTTGAGCCACACTCCCAAAACTAAAGAGGATTTATCTGAAAGTAACATTCTACGTCCGGCAGTAGCCAACTCTGAGATAACGTAATTCACTGCCACCCTGCTCTCACCCTCCACCCCTCTGGGTGTATCATCCAATGAAACACATCCATAGCCAAAAGTCATCAATCATGCTCTCCAATTAGATTTTTGCGCTGCAGAATCTTCAGCCATTTAATCAGTCTTTGAAGAAAATATGAATGGAATATACTTTCAATTTCACACTGCCGCCTGCTCTTTGAAACTTCCCCCCCTTTCTGTTGTCAACTATAAAATGTATATACAAAATGTTTTATGAGTTGACAAATTCATTTAATAACAGCGGCTAGAAAGGTGGTAAAATGGGGCAAGCCTCACTTAGCGACAGACATTTTGGGCTCAGTTACAGTTGTTATGTCAGGGACTGCCTAGCTCTAGTCCTGTGACGAAGAGCAAAAGGAACTTATGTTTTTCCCCACATCTTGGGCGGGGGGGTGGGTTGGACTTGATGACCTACAAGGTCCCTTCCAACTCTGATTAGCTGTTAATCTGTTAAACCTTTTCTAGCCTGATTCTTAAGTCTCAAAGAATATCAAAAAGCAAAGGTCAGCCCATCACAACACTTTCCCACTCATTTCTGGGTACACTTTTTGATTTACTGGTTTTTTTCAATTGCTTTGTTACCACTAAGATTAACCCAAGTCCAGTGTGTGAACTTTTAAGAGAATTAAAATCAAGCATATCAAAGACTGTAAAAATGGCCATTACAAAATAATTGGCCTGAACCAAATTGAAATTGAAATTTTGGACTCAGTTGTCTTGAATCAAGGTCTACCCATATTGTGAAAGATCGAGGCAAGTAAATAGAACCATTTAATTAACAGAAAACTAGCTAAGATGGGGCAGGAGTAGACAAGGCGGGGGTGGAGTTTGGGGGTCTTTTATTTCATTCCCTAACCACCTCCCAGAATGACGAGTCTCCATCAGGGCCTCAGGCCAAATTTGCAGAGCTGGGTTTTGAGGGTCCTTCAGGAAGGCCAAAGGGATGGGTGCAGATCTCGGTGTGCACAATGTTCCAGAAGGTGGGAGCCACAAAGGGGAAAAACAAACATGGAAAAGTAAGAAGAGGGGAAGGGGAAAAGAGGGGGTAGAGTGTAATGGAAGAAAGGAAAAGTAAAGGAAAAGGGCACCAACGTCCGACTCTCTTTGGCACAGTCAAACATAACGACTACAACTTTTACAGAGCCATATGCACCAGCCATTTCTCTAACAATAAGCCTGTCTAATTTACAAAAACAGAACCAAAGTTTCATTTATTTCATTTATTGTTATTTTTCCTCATTGCAAACACAGAAATCCGGGAGCAATTTCGAACTAGAGACAATATGAAATATAATCTCTTTATCTGGATAAAAGAAACATTTTAACTCCCTCTGCTTCCCTTGCTGTGGGGAACAATACATAGCGTTCATCCTCACATCTCCAAATCCAGTCCGTAATATTTTACCAACTTTAAAATATTGCTCAGCATTACTTTAAAAAACCCGGCGTATCTGCATATACCGTACACATGTAACTCATTTTATACATGCAAAGCTGAAAGTTTTCTAACTATATACACCGTGTTTTCCTGAAAATAAGACCCTGTTTTATATTTTTTTGCCACCAAAAAAGGCATCAGGTCTTATTTTCAGAGGATCGACTGACTAACCTCACTTGTGTGTGTCACCCTCGGCCTCCTTTTCTCTCTCAGAGGCCTGGCAACAACTGCCCAAAGGGAAGTAGGAGGGCAGCCCCACCTCCCCCCCCCATCCCCACTGTAGCTTAATTTTTACCCATCTACTCTGCAGTGGGTGGGTTCTTAATTAGGGCTTATTTTGGGGAGTAGGGCTTATATTGGGCACACGTGTAAAAATCAAGCCAGGACTTTCAGGATAGGTTGTATTTTCGGGGAAAAAGGCATCATTTAAAAAAACATCCATCCTAATTAGAGTCACTCCAGCTTATCTTCATGGAATGGAGTCTTTTTCTTCTCGGAAGAATCCATCATGTCTCCTTTTCAAAGGAAGCGCTCAGCTTTTATTTTGTATCCGCCCTGTGAATCCATGCTGGCTTGCCTCAACCTCCCTCTCTTTGCCCTGCCATTTCAGTGCGGCAACCTTCCCTTCCGGCGGATATGCAAAGGTTACGGGGCGGACGTCACCTGCGGAGAGATGGCGGTGTGCACCAACCTCCTCCAGGGACAGTCTTCGGAATGGGCTTTGCTGAAGCGCCACGAGAGCGAGGATCTCTTCGGGGTTCAGGTAGCTTCCCGGCGCAGAATGGGAACGCGGGACCTGAGGGCCGAGAGACCGTTGGCTCAGGTCAAGCTTCAGCCGTGAAGACCCGCTGGCTTTCTTTGCAGAAGACGCCTTGCCCCCCACCCTTGAAAAGGGAGAGCAGCAGAAATGGAGGCCTCCCTTGGAGACGGTGGCACGAATTGGGTCTGTCTAGTGCAGGGGTGTCAAACTCAAAGGCCGGGGGCCAGATCCGGCCTGGGGGGTGGGTTCATAGATCTGCTCCGCGGGGCCACCTGGAAACAGCAAAGGACTGGCCTACGGTGCCTCTGCCACAAAAATGGAGCTGGGGGGGGGGCTGCAGGAGGCCCTCCCAAACTCCATTTTCACTGGCAAAGGGTTGCAGGAGGCTTCTGCAGCCGAAAATGGAACTCGGGAGCCCCGAGTGACATCCAGCTGGCCACACCCAGCCCAGCCCCTGGAGGTCAAACACAGCCCTAATGCAGCCTTCCATATAATCGAGTTTGACACCTCTGGTCTAGGACTACGAATGACAGGATATCAGCCTTCCAGTATTTGAAAGGCAGCCCCAAAGAAGAGGGGGTCAGCTACTTCTCCAAAGCATCCAAAGGCAGGAGAAGAAACAAGGGGTGGAAACTCATCAAGGAGAGAAGCAACCTGGAATTAAGGAGAAACTTCCTGACAGTGAAGACAATTCAGGGGAACTACTTGCCACCAGAAGTTGTAGATGCTTTATAACTGGTGCTTCTAAAGAAGAGATTGGACTGCCATTTGTCTGAAGTGGTATATAGGGTTTCCTGCCTAAGCAGGGGGTTGGACTAGAAGACCTCCAAGGCCCCCTCCAAACTGTTATTCTGCCTACTCCCGGTATCTACTTAGCCTCTTAACTGATTCCCATTGATTTTTGGTGGGATCATAATTTTTCACCTGTACGAGCACTATGTTCAAACCAGAATGTGTGAAAAGCCATTCCGCTGCCTCTTAGATTAATTTTAGGTAAATTATTACAGGTGTAGAACGAGGCATGCCTGAAATTGAGCTGACACTTTCTAAATGGCCTGAAACGGTGTAGGGTCTCCTGCTTGAGCAAGGGGTTGGACTAGAAGACCTTTGGGGTCCTTTCCGACTCGGTTAATTCTGTTTAGGGGCTCCCTGGTGCCTTGCTAGCTTTTGGCGTCTCTTCTGTTTGCAGCTGGAAGGAGCCTTTCCGGACACCATGACAAAATGTGCTGAGCTTCTGAACCAAACCATCGAAGTGGACTTTGTGGATATCAATGTGGGATGCCCGATTGATCTGGTCTACAACAAGGTAATCGGTGTAATTTTGGGCCGATGGACGGCTGCCTTCTGTTGGCTGAGAATAATCAAGGTTAGCTCCCGCTCCAATGGGCTGACGCTGTCAGGGTTCCGACGATTGCCCAAATTCTATCATGAGCCTCAAGCCAAGTTTCAAAAGAATCCAAAAGATTTATTAGGAGCAACTGGATCTTCTGCCCACGAAAATCCTTCATTGGAGAGTGTGATTGATGACACCCAGCCCATGAACATCATTGGAGAATCTGATTTATGATACCTAGGATGGATTGGTGTGGGGGGGGGGAGAAACAGAGTCACAGGTGATAGTAAATTATGTGTCTCAGATTTGGCTTTATTAGGAGCAACAAGTCCAGCACTAGTATGAAGCCAACTTTGAGACATGTAATTTACTATCACCTATGACCCTGTTCCCCACCCCCCTGGGTGTGTCATAAATCAGATTCTCTAAAGAAACAGGTTCAGGGCTGGGAATCGCCATTCACACTCTCCAATGAAGGATTGTCATGCTCCTGTTGGAGACTGACTTGGAGGCAACCGGGTGGGAGTGTGGCTCCAGAGGTTGTGGAGGAGGCTGGAGAAGGGCAGAGGCCAGCTGAGCAGTCAGAGGAAGACCCAGGCCCATCCCTTCTGCATCCTAGGGCACGCAGGGAGGAGAGGATAAGGGAGAGACATGAATGGTGTGGTCTATGGGGGAGAAAAGGGCCTTGATCCTCTTCATGGGCTGCAGCTGTGAGAACTGGACATGCGTATGGGTCAGTGCTGGAAAGAAAGCATGGAAATATCTCTAGTCTGTCGTTCCTCTCTGAGTTTGGCGTCTTTCACAGTGTGTGTTCCGATATCTGTAGACATCTTCAAGCCCTTATCTTGCCTGGTTCCCTTAATTGCTTCAGTGTGGTTTGTGTTGTTTTTACTCTTTATAATTTATAGGCATTTTTAGTGTAAACGGCATTTCCTCCTTTTCGTAACTGCTTGTGGGGGAGTTTTTTGTCTCCAGTCAAGGATATTTGGAGCATTGAAGCAAAGTGAAGGAATAAAAGGGGCTTCACCTGTTTTTGTGACTGTTTGTTTTGTATCCCATCCTGGGTCATCCCAAGGATTTTCATGGGCAGAAGATCCAGTAGTCTAGGCTACAATCTCCCTCAGGCCTTTCCCTTCCTTCTCCTCCTCCTCCTTATGGCAACTGGGAAACAGGCACAGGAATGATTTACGAGTTGACGGGCAGCTTAAAAAAAGCCCAGCCCAGAGGGGTAAGACATTAAAGAGGATTAATCCCCTTTGAAAGTTGGCCTTCTCCATCACTTGACCCGCCCAGGAAATAGAATGGAAATCTGCCAAGGAGGGAGAGGCGTGCCAAAGGAAGCATCTGTACCTGTGGTTCTGTGCAGGTGGAGGGGGGGAACTGGTTGTGGGGGAAATGAGGGAAGACTTACTATGTCCACCGCTTTGAATGGTTGGTAAGGAACAATACAAGGCGGCCTATCAAATGAGAGAAATAACCCGAGCGCCCTCTTCTCCTTTCCCTTCCCAGGGGGGCGGATGTGCGCTGATGACCCGAACCAATAAGTTTGAGCAAATCCTCCGAGGCATGAACTCCGTAAGTCAGCGGCCAAGGGAGGGGCAGGGGCGCATTAAGAAGCCCAGTGAGCCACCATGAATGTGTGAGTGGGCGTGCGTGGGACAAGACACGGGCTCAATTGTCTTTCTCTTCTCTCTCTCCCTCCCTCTTCCTCTCCTTCCCTCTCTCCCTTCTTCCTCTCTCCCCCTCCCACTCTCTGTCTCTTCCTCCTTCTTCCTCTCCTTCCCTCTCTCCCTTCCTCCTCCTCTCTCCCCCTCCCTCTCCCTCCTCTCTCGCCCCTCCCTCTGGCTCCTTCTCTCTTCCTCTCTCCCTCCCCTCTTCCTCTCTTTCCCTCTCTCCACCTTCTTCTTCCCTTCGTCCCTCCTCCCTCTCTCAGGTCTCTGGATGTTCCCTTGACAGTTAAGATCAGGACGGGTGTGCAAGAGAAAACAAACCTGGCTCATAAACTGATCCCCAACCTCCGAGAATGGGAGCCTCGTTGGTCACAGGTATAGATGCCTGCTCCCTCAACTCCGGTTGGATGGAGGTCTTCGTTTTAGCATTAGTCTCCTTTAAATTGTGCTTGCCAACCCCGTGCAACGAAAATTAAAATGGAATGTCTTCAGTGCACATATTTATAACTATAAAAAATAAACATAAATGCACATCCTCCACATTCCATGCAATTGAATTGAAAACCCCTGCATTGGCATCATGCACTATAAGAGCAGAATTCAAACGAAGGTTACTGCTATGCTCTGGGATAGAAGCTGTTTTTTCAGCCTATTGTGCTTTTTAATTTACCGACATCTGCCTAATGGTAATAGTTCCTCCCTCCCCCAAAAAAGGGTTGCCCAGATGAATGGATCTTTGAGGATGTTTTGAACTTTCTTAAGGCACCGGGAGCTATAAAGCTCTTCCAAAGAGGGGAGAGGACAACCCATGACCCTCTGGGCAATGATGTTCACCCTCTGGAGTGCTGTCCCATCTGCCACTGTGCAATTGGCAAACCAGGCACAGGTGCAGGGAGTTAAGATACCCTCTATGGTGCAGCGGTAGAAGGTCCCCAGCAGTTTGTCATTCAGTTGTTGTTTCCTAAGAAGCCTCAGGTGGTACAATCTCTGCTGGGCCCTTTTTGACTAGGGCTGCAATGTGAGCACCCCAGGTCAGGCACTCTTTTAGGGTAACATTCAGAGACGTAAAACTGGCTATTTGCTCCACTTGGCAAATCAGAATGCTGACTTGTCCTTGGCTGTTCCCAGTCAGGGGGTTGGGGGGGGTGGAGAGCTGCTCAGAGAGGAAGAGTGGGATAGCATTCCTGTCCCGTCCTTCCTCTTCCTGGGGGTTTCTCTAGCAAAGCTTCGGAGAGGGAGAGAGAGAGAGAGAGAAGTGGAAGCTCCCTCCTGCCTTGCTTCTTTCATTTAGAGCAGGGAGTCTCCCAGCTTGGCAACTTTTAAGACTTGTGGGCTTCAGATTCCCAGAATTCCCCAGCCAGGCACTCTGGAAGGCAGCCAAGCCTTGCTGTGTTGATTTCATCCGTGCCAACTGCACCTTTTTCTGCCCCTTGTCAGCTCCACGGCCGATCAAGGGAGCAGAGGTACACAAAGATGGCAGACTGGGGCTACATCGCGGAGTGTGTTCAAGTGGCCAACCCCATGCCCCTCTTCGGTGAGTGGCGGCCAATTCTGGCATTTCCCTAGTCCTTCTGGGACAGCCCTTGCAGGATACTGCAAACATGCCTTGTTTTCAGCATGGCTTTGCTTGCTTCCCTTGCATTAGTCAGCAAGACATCTTTGCCCTGTCTGTCTGTCTGTTTGTGTCTGTCTACCATCTATCCATCCAGCCATCAATATCTCATCTGTCTATCCATCCATCCATGCGTGCATCAATATCTACCTATACATTAATATCTCATCCCTCCATCTTTATCTCATCAATCAATATCTAACATACATACATACATACGTATCTAATCTATCCATCCATCTATCAATGTCTACCTTGCAGGATAATTAAACATGCATTGTTTTCAGAATGGCTTTGCTTGCTCCCCTTGAATTACTCCACAAGACATCTTCACCCTATCTGTCTGTCTGCCTGTCTTATTTATCTATCTACTGTATCTATCTAATTTTTATAATTATTCTTGCGGCACAGGAAACGGCGATATTTTTTCTTTCGAAGACGCTAACCAAGCCATGCAGAGCGGAGTTTCAGGAATCATGATTGCACGGTAAACAGCTTTTCTTCTTCCCTCTTCTAATATACATATACATACATACATACATACATACATACATACATACATATATATTTGTGTGTGTTTGTGTATGTATCTCAAACTTACATTGCTTAAGGGAGAATTCAGAATAGCTCCCTTGCTTCCCGCCAGAAGATCATCAGATGATCTCCTCCCTCACATACATCTGTCATCTGGGGCTGGGAAAGACCCCTCTCTCCAGCTCGTGTAGAAATGCTACCAGCCCACACAAAGTTCCTCCTGGAATAACCCCCTCCCATTTGTAACACACTCCACAGTTTCTGAATGCTGCCATGACTCTTCTTCTTGGTCACATAGGGGAGCACTCATCAAACCTTGGATTTTCACTGAAATCAAGGAACAGCGGCACTGGGACATCTCTTCCAGAGAGAGGCTGGACATCCTCCAAGACTACACAAACTACGGCCTGGAACACTGGGGCTCGGACACCCAAGGTGTGGAGAAGACCAGGAAGTTCTTGCTGGAGTGGCTTTCCTTCCTCTGCAGGTGAGCAACCACTTTCTGGGGGGGGAGGGGGGGGCTCTTTCATGGCTCCTGTACATTTTTCCCAATTGTTAAGGTAATGAAGATTTAATAGCTAGCCAGCTGCTCCAAGGCTGTAAGCCAAGATGATAAGTCAGCAGGGTACTGCCTCTTTAAGAAGCTGTCTATATAAGGGAGGCCATGAGAGGGCATCTCTCTCTCTCCTTGTGTTCTGTCTCCATTGTAGTTCTCTGTGCAGAGTAATGAAGACTGCTTGCTTGCCTGGTATTTACCTAACACGTGTGTATGTATATAGCAGTCTTGTGTATAAACCTCAGCCAATCACAATTACAGTATTCTCTTAAAGATACAGTATTAAATGACTATCCTGGTTTATATATTGCCAACCCAACTGTTAGGTGACTATTTTTCCTAACAACCACTGTTAAAAGACAAAGCCTCTGTTGTGCTGTGTTTTGCTCCTGGGTTGTCTCGCAATAGTAGTCACGCTGCAAACACTCTGACACAGATGATTGTGGTGGGCAGGACAGCCCTTTTGCAGGAGAGAACTGGAATTAGCTAGTAGGGACTCAAAGGTGCTTTTTCCAGAGGCAATTGGACTTTCTGGTTTTTTGAATACATTTCACTTCTCATCCAAGAAGCTTCTTCAGTTCTGACAGGTTGGAGGGGAATGGATTTATATATTCCTTGCAGACAGCTGATCATTTGCATCCTTTTAGAGAGTTGTTGAGGCCACTTGGAGGTTTGTCTGTGTCCTGAGGGTCACCCGAGTGGTGCAGATGGGTGTGGAGCCTTCTTGGAACTGCTGAGGACATCATCTACCCCTGGTCTACAACACAGTCCTTTCAGCAATCCCAAGGCGACCCCGAGGACACAGCTAAATCTCCAAGTGGCCTCAATGTCTCCCTGAAAAGAATGCAAATGACCAGCCGTCTGCAAGGAGTATAAATCCTTCCATTCCCCAAAGGTGTTTTTTTTTAGGAGGCAAACTGGACTTCCTTGTTTTTTTCTTTGAAGATGTTTCACTTCTCCTCCAAGAAGCTTCTTCCACTCTGACTAGAAGGTGGGGACAAACATGACCGGGATGGCTGAGAATGTCTACAGATTTCCATTCCCCATCATCCAGTCAGAGCTGAAGAAGCTTCTTGAATGAGAAGCAAAACATCTTCAAAAAACAAAACCAGAAAGTCCAGCGGCCTCTTGAAAAAGCACCTTTGGAACAACCATGACCAGGATGGCTGAGAGTCTCCACGGGCATCTCATTTACAGCTGTTCATTTTCCTTTTTCGGGCACTGCTCAGGTACATCCCTGTGGGCTTGCTGGAGCGCCCCCCACAGCGAATCAACGAAAGGCCCCCTTACTACCTGGGCCGAGACTACTTGGAGACCTTAATGGCCAGCCAGAACGTGGATGACTGGATTAAGATCAGGTACGAGACAATTAAAGGCCATGTCACACTGCCCAACGGATGCAAAAAGGACACAACGGACGAGCAAAATGTTCCATCCGTTGTTATCCGCTCTCAAAAGGGGCAAAAATTTGCATAAGCAGAGCGGATAACATGGAAAGGAACGGACGTGAGGAGGACACAGAGAGGATGCGTAGAGGATGCAGAGCGGATGCAGAGCGGATGAGCTGCATCCGCTTTCATCCTTTCTCCATCCGTGCTACTCACGCTGCATGTCCGTTCTGCTTCCTCCCTGTGTCCGTTTACTGCTGGAATGGATTTGAGTTGTGCGGATGCACAGTGGATGCCTAGCGGATATAGCAGATGCGTAATGGATGCAGAACGGATGTCCCCCGTATGCCTAGAGGATGCAGAACGGATGCATTGGAGATATTTTCCACTCAAAAGTTTTGGGCAGCTCAAAACTTTCTGAGCAGATGAAACGTCAATAAACGGATGCTGGACGGATAGAGAGGAAGCAAAACGGAGGCAGTGAGTACATCGCGTTAACCAACGGATGGCAAGATTTTTTGTCCGTTTCACATCCTCTTTGCATCCGTTGGTGCAGTGTGACAGGGGCTTAAGGGAAAGGAAGAAACTGAATATTTTTTGACTTGGGACTTGTTTTATCAATTGTTAGCTGACAAAAACAGGAGCTAGAGACAGGGAAATATACGAAAGGATTAGTGATATCAAGAAGATACATTAACTTGGTTAACCAAATAGTATTAATTACTATTGTTGTTACTATTAATATGGTCTCAGGATTCCAGCAGTTACTCTCATTTAAATCAGGAGTCTCGAGCCAAACTTCCAAAACTTCAAAAGGATTTATGGGGAGTTAACATGTCCGGCACTGCCTGGGTGCTTCTGAGGCACAGAATTCATTGTCACCCTTGACCCTGGTTTTCCCCCCCACCCCCACTGAGAATAGAATAGAATACAATAGAATAGAATAGAATAAAACATAATTCAAATAACCGGTTCACACTAACCTGGGTGTTCCTTAAACAGAACCACGTTTACGAGAGTCACACGTATTTTCTTTTCAGGCATCTGCCAAGAGTCAAGAATCATAAGATACAACAATAATAGTCATAGGGTACAATATGCAATCAAATCATACTAGGAAAGAGTCAATAAAAATTGTAAGGATGAATATGAATATCATAATTAATATTCCCCAATGGGACACATCCATTAGCCAAGATTCATCAATCCTATTCTCCAATTAGTATTGTGCACAGCAGAACCTTCAGTCACCTAGTCACAATTTCTGAAAAACTGCACGGAATGCACTTTTGGTTTCCAAGCTGCTACAATGCTCTTTCAAACCTCTCACCCCTCCCTTTCCATTGACAACCGTTGATATTAATGCAATATAATATTGTTGTAAATAGTGTGATGATGACTTCCTAAAATGATTTGCATCCAGACAACACACTGTTCAATTGAAATTGGAATTTCTGAATGCTATAAAATAAAATAAAAATGTATTAAAATATAATAAAAAGATCAGGTACGAGAGAGCATAACCTTGCCTTGCTGCTCCCTTTTGAATTCCTCCCACCCTCAATAATCCAAGTTTCTCTTCTTCTTTCCTTTTTTCCCAGTGAGATGCTGCTGGGCCGCGTTCCTGCCAACTTCTCCTTCCTGCCGAAGCACAAAGCGAACTCTTACAAATAGGGTGGCTGAAGCGCCAACATCGTCCGTCTGCTACCTGCGTGTCTTATTTGAATCATTAAAACAAATCTCCTTTTTATATTTAAAAATCACCTGACTGCTGGCTTACTACGTTCATTGGCTTCCCTAATCTGTTCCCCTTCAATCAATCAGAACAGAGCTGGAAGGAACCCTGGAGGTCTTCTAGTCCAACCCCCGCCCTCCCCAGGACCTGGGTGTGTTTGGGTGGGTGGATGGCTCAGACCAGCCCCTTGAAGGGCTCTGCTCTCTTGCCTGGCCTCTTCTTGGGGAGCCCCCACTCCAGATTTGCAGGTACTTCTCAGTTTACGACCACAAAGCTGGTCAGTGAGACGGTTGCTAAGTGAGCTCTGACCCATTTTACAACCGCTCTTGCCACGGCTGTTAAGTGAATCCCTGCAGGCCTTTTCTCAAGACTTTGCTTGTGGATCACCTGGCACACACACACACACACACACACACCACTGCAACTGTCATAAATATGAATCAGTTGCCAAGAATTCTGATCACTTGACCATGCAGGTGGTGCTGCAATGGCCGTTAAGTGGCGAGAAGCAGTTGTAAGTTCAAGGGGTTACCTGTATTTATTGATGTACCACCTTTTATTATTATTATTTTAATTTAAATTATTTGATAAATAATTCAAGGCAGGAAACACACCTTAGTCTACGTCATCCCCAACTTGCTAGAGTTCATTTTAGTGACCATCCAAGGTTACAACAGCATTGAAAAATGGGACCATTTTTCACACTTATGACCATTGTAACATTTCCCCCCCCCCCTTGCATAAGAATTCAGAAGCTTGGCCAATGGCTCATATTTACGACGGTCGTAGTTTGTCCGTGTGTGTGTGTGTCATATGATTCCCCTTTTGCAACCTGATGACAAATGGGGGGGGGGGAGATGCACTTAAAGACTGCAGCAATTTACTTAATGGCAGCGAGAAAGGTCACAAAATGGAGCAAACATCACTGAAGAAACACCCCCCTTAGCAACCTAGATTCCGTTGTGGTCGTAACTCGAGCACTCCCTGGTAGTGTTTCCCACACGACAACCCTGTGAGGTGGGCTGGGCTGACAGCTTGAGGCCCACCCTCCTCATTGCCCAATCAAAGCCCCCACCCCAGATGATTAAAGTTTGGGAGGGGAAATTGCCTCCTTCCCCCCACTCCCACCCCAAGTCCTCCTCTCTGAGGGCCTATCGCTCCGTCTTCTGCCCCTCTGGTCGGAGCCCAGCGAGCCTGCGGGGGTCTCCACGCATCAGCGACTCACGGCGACTCAATGAGGACTAGCCGTTTTCGGTACTTTCTCTCCCTTCCTGGGTCTCTCGCAGAGTTCCGCCGTCTCCCTGGCAACGCGCGCCCCTCCCCGCCGCCGCCCGTCCGCGCGCGCGCTCCCATTGGCCCGCTGGCGGACGCCGTTATTCCCGCCCTCTCCGCGCCGCTCCTATTGGCGGGGACGCAGAGGCGCCGAAGCGGGAGTTCCCATTGGCCGGGAGGGCTGCTCGTCTCCCGTGGGGGGGGTTGCAAGAGAGGAGGGGGTTCCGGTTCCGGTGTGGAGGCGGCGGCGGCGGCGGCAGCAGCAGCAGAAGCAGCGCTGGCGGCCAAGCGAGCGTCGGAGGGGGCCGGGCCCATCGCGGCGAGGACAACACGCCAGGCCGACGCCCACCCGCCCGGCGCCAAGCCATGAGGAGGCGGCGGCGGGGGGAGCAGCAGCAGCCGCACCTCCAGGCCTGAAGGCAGCCGAGCCCCGTAGGCCCCAACCCGCCGGGGAAGGGGGGGGCAGCCGGCCCAACCATGGACAACCAGGTGAGGAGGAGAAGGAGGCCCTCCTTTCGCCCCTCCCTCCCAGGAGTGGGCGGGGCCGGCCTTCATTGGGCAGGCGGCGGCCACGCCCACACCCCGTGGAAGGGGGCGGGGTCTGGGCAGCAAGCCACGAGGCTGGCCACGCCCACCAAGGTCCTCATGCAAATCCCCCTCCCCTTCCCCCGCCTGCCTTTTGTTTGCGGGGGGGGACTCTAACTACCCCCACGGAAAGGGAAACTTCCCCCCCTCCCCCTTTGGACGGGGTCGCCCTCCCAGGGAGGGGAGGAGCCAGCTCACCTGAAGGGGCGTGGCTTCAACAAGGCAGGGAAGGTGTGGATAGAAGAGAATTGGAATAATTATAGAATATAGAATATTGGAATGGAGAACAGAACAGCAGAGCTGGAAGGGACCT
Source organism: Laticauda laticaudata (assembly GCA_004320025.1). Taxonomy (NCBI): domain Eukaryota; kingdom Metazoa; phylum Chordata; class Lepidosauria; order Squamata; family Elapidae; genus Laticauda; species Laticauda laticaudata. Next base: position 20,483 of record BHFT01036187.1, on the reverse strand, counting down.
TGGAGGTCGTCTAGTCCAGCCTCCCTGCTCAAGGGGATGATGGGGAGCAGAGGCTGTTCTACTCCCACATTCTACCCCCCTTCCTGTTGCATTTGGAGGTCACCCCCACCTGCATGCCACATCTAGCATCTACGGACAGCTGTAAGGACACCCTAGGCCAGTCCTGATGTAGCCTTGCAACTGTGTGCAAGGTGAGTGGAGCTGTGTCTGATGAGAAAGGGGAGTGTCTTGTTTGTTTTGTTTTTGTCTCGGAGGCACTTGAGTGTTTTGTGATGTGGAGAGTTTGGAAAAAGTGCAGAGGAGAGCAACTAGGGTGATTAAAAGTCCCAGAGATGCAAACCTATGAAGAACGACGGTTACAGGAATTGGGTATGGCCAATCTTGAGCAGGGGTCCCCAACCCACTGGTACTGTCACCAGTCTGTGGCATGTTACCAACGAGTCCAAGCAAATAAGCAAACCCCTGTGGGATGCAGACAGCATGAAAAACCACCTCTCTTTGTGGACACCTCCCAGTCTGTGGAAAAACTTTTCTCCATGGAACCAGTTCCTGGTGCCCAAAAGGTTGAGGGCCACTGCTCTGGAGAAAAGAAGGACCAGGGGAGACATGAGAGCAGTCTTCTGATATTTGAGGAGCTGCCCCAAATCGGAGAGGTGGGGGTGTCAAATTATTCTCCAAAGCACCAGAAGACAAGAAGCAATGGATGGAAGTTAATGAAGGAGAGAAGCAACCTGGAATTAAGGAGAAATTTCCTAACAGGGAGGACAATTAACCAGTGGAACTGCTTGCCACCNATGAAGGAGAGAAGCAACCTGGAATTAAGGAGAAATTTCCTAACAGGGAGGACAATTAACCAGTGGAACTGCTTGCCACCAGACATTGTAGATGCTCCAACACTGGAAGTTTTTAAGAAGAGATCGGACAACCGCTTGTGTGGAATGGTATAGGTTCTCCTGCATGAGCAGGAGACTGGACTAGAAAACCTCTGGGGTTCCTTCCAGCTCTATTCTGATTGATTGATGAAACAGGTAGTCCTCGACTTAACCACCACAATGGAGCCCCAAATTTCTGTTGTTAAGTGGGACATTTGTGAAGTGAGTTTTGTCCCAATTTAAGACTTCTCTTGCCGCACAAAGTCAATCCCCTACAGTGGATTAGTGAGCAACCTGGTCATTAAGTGGATCTGGCTTCCCCAAGGTGACCCCGGGACGGAGCAAAGGTCCTAAACATGAACCTGTGGCCAAGCGTCTGAATTTTGATCATGTGAACCACGGGGGAAGCTGTGACGGTCGTAGCATTGGGAAACAGTCCTTAAGTCTCCTTTTTCAGTGCCATCGTAACATTGGAACGGTCGCTAAACTAACTGTGGTTAAGTCGAGGACTTCCTGTCATCGGACCATGCTGACTTGCTGCCACAGTTGTCATTGTTGGGTGAGCCCCATGTGGTTGCAGCCGCCCACGCTCGTGGGACTGCTGTTTGTGATCTCCTGCTGGCTTCCCCATTGATCATTGGGGGACAGGTTGTCATTGCAAGCTGGTTGCCAAGCACATATTGCTGGGGAACGCTACAACGGCCACAACTATAAGTTGTCGTTCCCTGTTCAGTGCTGTATACCTTCAAAGGATCACTGAAGGAGGGGTCCTCACACAAGGACAGCCTGTAGAGCAAAGATGGGGAGCCGGCGACTTATAGGTAGACGTATAATCTATATATAATTCCAGGTTGTGCCAATTGGGTCAGCTGCAAATAATAGCTTGTAAGCAGCCCCGACTTCACCTATAGTAAGAAATCAAGTTAGCTTATTTCAGGAACCTTAGAGGTTAGGATAACAGAGTTGGAAGGGACCTTGCAGGTCATCTAGTCCAACCCACTGCTGAATCAGGAAACCCTCTACCTTTTCAGACAAATGGTTGTACAGTCTCTTCTTGAAAAGCTCCAGTGATGAAGCAACCACGACAACTGGTGACAAGCTGTTCCACCTCTTGATTGCTCCCACTGTCAGAAAATTTCTCCTTATTTCTAGGTTGAATCTCTTCCTTGATCAGGTTCTATCCATTGCTTCCTTGTCCAGCCTTCACGTGCTTTGGAGAAGAGGTTAGCAGAATAACAGAATGAAGGAAGGGACCTTGCAGATCTTCTAGTCCAACCCCCTCCTCAAGCAGGAGAACCTATAGCATTTCTGACAGGTGGCTGACCAGTCTCTTCTTGAAAGCCTCCAGGGATGAAGCTCCCACAACTTCTGATGACAAACAGTTCCATTGGTGAATTAATCCTCAGTGTTAGGAAGTTACTTCTCAATTCCAGGTTGAATCTCTCCTCGTTTAGTTTCCATCCATTATTCCTTGTCTGGCCTTCAGGTGCCTTGGAGAATAGCTTGACCCCTTCCTCCTCTCAAATACTGGAAGATGCTCTCCTGTCTCCTCTGGTCCTTCTCTTCCCCAGACTAGCCAGGCCCAGTTCCTGCAACCCTTCAGCGTATGTTTTAGCCTCCAGTCCCCTCATCCTCCTGGTTGCTCTTCTCTGCACTTTATCTGGAGCCTCAACATCTTTTTTATAGTCTGGTGACCAAAACTGGATGCATTACTCTAGGTGTGGCCTTAAGTAAGGCTTTACAGAGCAGTATTAGTACCTCACTTGATCTGGATTGTATCCCTCTGTTAATGCAACTTTGGATTGCATTAGCTTTTTTGGCAGCTGCTGCACACTGCTGGCTCCTATTTAGCTGGTTGTCCACTAAGACTCCAAGATCCCTCTCACAGTTACTGCTATTGAGCCTGGTTTCAACCAGTCTATTTTTTCTCCCCCTTTCTGCTGGAACAGCTAAGATAATCCAAAGAACACCTCTGCCTCCAAAACAGGTGTGTGTGTGTGTGTTGTGTAAAATTTGTAAATATCACCCTTTCTTTCTTTGCTAAGTTCTCATTCACAGTTGGGAGAGGGTAACCTACAGACATTGGATCTCTCATCTGGATGGAGCCGTTGGCTTGAAGCTTGATCTGTAGTTTGTGCATGAGAAATGAATGTGCGGTATGCTTTTATGTTTCCAGTAATTGAGTGGGGCACAGATGCTGAATGTTAGGTTCTAACTACAATGGGAAAAGCTGGTTTTAAACAAAGGAATTAAATTGTTTCTTTTCTGAACTATAGACAATTGGTATAACTTTTTTTTTCCCTTAGGAATACACCATTGTAGTTCTCCAGCTAGTTCTAACAGTCAAGGTGTTTTTCCCTCCCTTCCTCTCTTCCTTTGCCCTTCCCCTCCCCTTCCTCCTTCCTAGTGTACAGTCCAGGTGAAGTTGGAGCTTGGACACCGTGCCCAGCTGCGCAAGAAGCCCACCACTGAGGGGTTCACCCATGACTGGATGGTGTTTGTACGAGGCCCGGAGCAGTTTGAGATTCAGCACTTCGTGGAGAGGGTAGTCTTCCGTCTCCATCAGAGCTTCCCGAAACCGAAACGTGGTGAGTGGGCATGTCCCAAGAGGCAACCTGGAAGTAAGGAGAAATGCTTCTGACCGTGAGAGCAATCAACTAATGGAACAAAAGTTTCCTTTGGAAGTTGTGGGAGCTTCATCACTGGAGGCTTTCAAGAAGAGACTGGGCTACCATCTGTCAGAAATGGCGTAGGGTCTCCTGCTTGGGCAGGGGGAGAGTAGATTAGATGACCTGCAAGATCCCTTCCGACTCTGTTAATCAGTTGGTAGGTAGGTAGATTGGTAAAGAAAAAAGAAAGAGAAAGATACATGTTGTGGGAGCTTCATCCCTGGAGGCTTTGAAGAAGAGATTGGATTGCCATCTGTCTTAAATAGCGTAGGGTCTCCTGCTTGGGTGGGCGGGTTGGAGTAGATGACCTACAAGGTCCCTTCCGACTCTGCTATTCTGTTAAGAGTATCTGTTAGGAACTTATTTAGGAAGTTGGTTCTCCCAATTGAGAAAAAAAAAACCCTCAAGGATTTGTAGCTCCCAGAAGCAGCCTGAGTTCTCCCTTGGCTTGGTTTTCAGGCTCCTATAATCTTCCAACCAAATATAAGCAGCCCTCGGCTTACGACCCCAGTTGAGCCCAAAACATACGTTGCTAAGTGAAACTTCTTTTAAGTGAGTTTTGCCCCATTGTCTGTCTTTCCTTGCTACATTTATTAAGCGAATCGTTGCCGCTGTTCAATTAATAACATTGTCGTTAAGCGAACTTTGACTTCCTCATGGACTTTGCTTGCCCATGGAATTCGGTTAAGAATGGCAGCACTGATCCATTGGCCACACCTGTCACACACACACACACACACACACCCAGACGCTGCAACCGTCATCAATACAAAGCACTTGCCAAGGATCTGAATTGTATGGCCATGGGAAGCCTGCAGCGGTCGTAAGTGTGAAAAACGACCCTAAGTCACTTTTTCCAGGGTCCGTTGGAACTTTGAGTGGTCCATAAATGAACCGTCGTAAGGCTAGGACTACCTGCACAAGTCCTCCATTGGAAGGGCCCAAAAGACACCCCCCCCCCCCNNCCCCCCCCCCCCCAAGGATGCAAGCTGGAATGTCCTGTCAAGGAAAATGCTTTGGAATTGGAATCACAGAGTTGGAAGGGACCTTGGAGGTCTTCTAGTCCAACCCCCCTGCTCAGGCAGGAAGCCCTATATGTCATTTCAGACAAGTGATTGTCCAGTCTCGTCTTAAAAACAGCCGATATTGGCAAGACGTTCCACTGGTTAATTGTTCTCACGGCCGGTTCTCACAACTTGAGATAAACCAACTACACATTATATCCGATACTCAGAAAAGAGCTTGAAGAAAAACGAGATGTGCAGCCAGCTACCTTCCAGTAAAGATAGGTGACTAGAAAGAAACAGCTAAACATTTGTTGTTTCAAATGGTTGTGTTTTATAATCTCGTCATAATGAATGAAGCTTTTAGTAATCCCAGTGACTTTTGTTTTGACATTAATAAAACCCATTTTTTTTTTTTCGATAAAATGCTGCTAGCATTTGCAGCCTTCTCCTTGGAACTATCTGACTAAAGGATAGCATAAAGGATAGCCAGGTTCCAGGCTGGTTGTGAGGCTTTCTTGAGCCTGTCTGGCTCTTTGTGGGAAGCAGCCCAATGCTGGCATCCGACACTCCTGTTTTACGTCTCTGGGGCGTTTCACTTTTGCGCCAGCCACCCTCACCAACAAAACAATGAGTCATTTAGAAGCCTGGGATCCTGAAATTTTGAAATTTAACACTAATACCTTGACTTACGATGGCCACTGGGACAGGAGTTTCATCTCTTAAGGGATGCTTTTGTAAAGTACAACCATATCACTTAGCGACAGCTGTTCTTGTGGCCCCAGTTGCCATTGTTGACTGAACCCCATGGTGGTTAGGTGAGCTGCCAAAGTCACTAGAGAACCCAGCAGGAAGTTGCAGGAAGATGCCAGGTATCTCAAAGGTGTGTTTTCAAAAGGCAGCCGGGCTGGTTTCCCCCCCCCCCCC
>BHFT01036187.1:0-14989 GCA_004320025.1 Laticauda laticaudata | reverse complement strand
TCCCCCCCCCCCCCTTGAGGAAGAAAAAGAAGGAGAAGAAATGTTGCTTCTCATCCAATAAGCTTCCTTGGTTGTGCCTGGATGATGGGGGATGCAAGGATAGGTTCCGACAGGTTGGGAAGGTGCAAGAGAGACGCAGCTCAGGTCAGGGAGGGACCTGAGGGTATGAGGGGCTTCCCAAGAGACAAGGCTGGGAGGTTTGTGTGGATCAGCAAAAGGGGACACAGGTTAGAGATGGTGCAGAGCCTGTGATTGGAGAGGTGGTTAGTGAGGACAGGTGGTGAGTGAGAGGCCTGGTTCCAGACACTACAAAGGGGTGTAACAAGAGGTGTGGGTCAGGGAAAAGAGGTGTGTGTGTGTGAGAGAGAGAGAGGGGGGTACAGGTTAGGAAGGGGGAGTGCCAATGTGTGTGAGTGGCCAGTGGGACACCGGCACAGAGGGACTGGGGAGGACAGGTGGGAGAGAACTACCCTTGTGGTGTTTCCTGCAGGCTTCCCCATTGGCTTTCTGGGGAAGCCCGCAGAGAAGCTAGCCAGTGGCTAATAAGGCACTGCAGCCGGTCAGGGCTACAAACCGGTTAACAAGCATCCAGCTTACAATCAGGTGACTCCCCGCCACCCCCATCCCCAAGGGGTTGCTGGGAACTCCAAAGCCCCCTGGCCAAAACTCAACCGAGCACCATAGGGACTCGGCCCAGCCACCGAAAAGAACCGTTGTAGGTTGAGGACTGCCTGTAAGCTGTTCCGGCACATGGCTGAAATTGAAGAGCATCCGGGAGGAATTGGGGAATGAGAGGAGGAGATTTCAGCTAGAGGGGTGGCAGGAATTGTGGGGTGCAGCTTCTGTCTCCCCCTTCCCCCAGGTCCTCACATCACGTCCCTCTGTGTGGTTCCCACTGTTGTTGAGGGAGTGATTTTTAAACATCCTCCCAGGCATTCAAAATGCTCCGGGGGTGGCCCTTTAATGGAATGGAATAAGGAGAGGAGAGGAGAGGAGAGGAGAGGAGAGGAGAGGAGAGAAGAGAAGAGAAGAGAAGAGAAGAGAAGAGAAGAGAAGAGAAGAGAAGAGAAGAGAGAATGGAACGGAAGAGAATTCTTTATTGGTCAAGTGTGATTGGACACACAAGGAATTTGGTTGGGTGGTTGATTGATTGAGAAAATTTATATTTCTGCCTACTCGCTTGTGGTGACATAAAAGCACCATATAAAAGAAAGAAACAGAAAAATAATAATAAAAATAAAGTAATAACCCTACACACACACACACACAACATGCTTTTGTGCCAGCCATTTCATGGGCTCCATCCCGCTGGGGGTTCCCCAGGCCCGCTGGCAGAACTGCGTCTTCGGGGCCTTCCGAAATAAGGTCGGAGTCTAATCTCCAGAGAGACGAGGTTCCAGTTGAGCCTGATATTTCAGTTGCTCTTTGGGGTCGTTGAGCTTTGTCCCATTTTAGGACCTGGCCTGCTATGGTTGCTAAGTGAAGCGTTGCACTGGTTAAGTCAGTGGTTAAGTGAATCGGGCTTCTCCGTTGACTTGGCTTGTCAAAAGATGACCACCTGACCCTGGGTCACAGTGACCATCATAAATACGGGTCAGCTGCCGAGCGCCCGAATTTGCACCACGTGACCCCAGGGATACCCCAAGAGTGGTCAGTGGGGAAAAGGGCCCTAAATCATTTTTCTTTCCAATGCCATTGGAACTTTGAGCGGTCAGTATGTGAAGTTGAGATTTTCTAACACTCCTTTTTGCTCTCCACAGTTTGCAAAGAGCCCCCATACAAGGTGGAGGAGTCTGGCTACGCGGGGTTCATTATGCCCATTGAGGTCTACTTCAAGAATAAGGTATCATCATTCTCCTCTTCTTCTCACCTTCTCCTCTTTCCTCCTTTCCTTCTCCGCCTCTTCTTCTCACCCTCTTCCTCTCCTCTTTTTCCTCCTCCTCCTCTTCTCTTTCTTCTCCTTTCTTCTTCCTTCTCTTCTTCACTTATCCTTCTCTTCTTCACCCCTCCTCCTCCTCTTCTCCTCCTCTTTCTCCTCCTTTCCTTCTCCGCCTCTTCTCAACCTCTTCTCTCCTTTTTCCTCCTCCTCCTCTTCTTCACCTTTCCCCCTGAGTTTCATTTCCTTCTGGCCCTGGAACAATTTCACCTTCCTGTTTTCGGCCCTCTAAATCCAGGGCATGGTATAAACAGAAAATTTGCTCTTTTCCTAAGAACCTAGTGAGTATATATGTTTATGTTTCCGATCTACCCCCCCCCAAACCCCCCACCTCATTCCCCNTCCTAAGAACCTAGTGAGTATATATGTTTATGTTTCCGATCTACCCCCCCAAACCCCCCACCTCATTCCCCGTGCGCAGATCATTCTGGAAGGAGATAGGATCCTGTGTTCTTTCTCATCCCAAATTCATTACCTTCTGTTTTCTCCCCGCTTTTCATTTTGTTCCGGCAACCCCGGGAACCAATTTCACCTTCCGAGTCCATATACGGACGAACAGAAAACTTTTGCTTTTTTCCTAAAACCCTAATAAGTACCGTGTTTCCCCCCAAATAAGACCCAACCAGGAAAGAAGCCCCAGCAATGAATTTTTCAGAATGCTTGTAATATAAGCCCTTACCCCCAAAATAAACCCCAGTTAAAGTCAGACGGACACATTTAGTCCTGTATTCCCCCCCAAAATTAAGACCTACTTGGAAAATAAGCCCCCCCTGTGTCTTTTGGAGCAAAATTAACATAAGACCTGGTCTTATTTTCAGGGAAACACGGGTATGTATGTTTATGCATTCCAGCTCTGATCAACCCCACCTGTTCTGATCATTCTGGAAGGAGCTAATAGGATCCATTCCTCTTTCTCACCCAAATTGATTACTGTGCCTCTTGGAAAATGGATGAGCCCTTAGTTTAGTTTAGTAGTTTAGTTTAGCTTATTATCATTGCACCTCGTACAATGAAATCAAGCACCATCTTCAGTGTACAATTTATGATTATGAAAATAAAGCACAAACACACATCCTTCACATTCTTAACCTCGAAGCTCATGTCCAAAATGCTTTGGACAAATAATAATAATAATAATAATAATCATAATCATAATCATAATAACTATTATTGTTGTTGTTGTTTAAAAACAAAAAACCTTTGAAGACCGGTGACAGCTAAGGTGATAGCAGGTCTGCTCCTGTACAAATCGGCCCACAAAGGATTTTTGGCCATATTCTAGCCAAGATTTTGTTGATATCTCTGAATGCCCCTATCCTGTACTTCGACCCTGCTTTTAATGTTTACGCCACAGAAGGATTTGCCAACGATGTGGTTTGAGTTTGGAGTGAATCTTTCCCCCATTTTAATGCTCCTGTTCTTCTCATTTGGCTGTTTTATAGCCACGCAGACACGGAGGCCGAGGACTCTCCAAATTGCAGGACAGGGACTCGGGTAAATCGGTGGCAATCTCTTGAGATTTTTTTTTCTTTTTTTGCCTCTGCTTTCAGGAGGAACCGAAGAAAGTGTGCTTTACCTACGACCTCTTCCTAAACCTGGAAGGAAACCCCCCGGTTAATCATCTGCGCTGCGAGAAGCTCACCTTCAATAACCCCACCAAGGAATTCCGTCATAAGCTCATCAAAGCCGGAGGGGTGAGTAGTTAAAGGGAGGCAGTCCTTCCTTAGGGCTAGGCGAATGGAAATTGTGTTTTATTGTGTTGTCCATCTGCAAAAGAGGTGTCCTTTGTCTGGCCATGTGATCTGGGAGACAAGTTTGATTCTAAATCTGCCTTTTTCCTACAGGAGAGGAAAGGGTTGCTTCTCCAGACAGCTTAAAGCAGGGGTCTCCAACCTTGGCCACTTCTGAAGACTTGTGGACTTCGACTCTTAGAATTCCTCAGCCAGCTAAGTTGAAGTCCACAAGTCTTAAAGTGGCCAAGGTTGGAGACCTCTGGCTTAAAGGAATTATGGACATTTTAAATTTGGTTCAGTCTCAGTAAGGCCAATTAGATACATAGAATAGATAGAATTCTTTATTGGCCAAGTGTGATTGGACACACAAGGAATTTGTCTTGGTGCAAATACTCTCAGNATAGAATAGATAGAATTCTTTATTGGCCAAGTGTGATTGGACACACAAGGAATTTGTCTTGGTGCAAATACTCTCAGTGTTCATAAAAGAAAAGATACATTTGTCAAAAGTGAAGAATCATCAAGTACAACACTTAATAATAGTCATAGAGTCGAATGGAATAGAAGGATATAGGAATAGAATTTAAATAGAATGGGATGGGATAGAGAATAGAATAGAAATTAGAATAGCATAGAAATTAGAGTAGAATAGAAAATAGAACAGAATTCTTTATTGGCCAGGTGTGATTGGACACACAAGGAATTTGTCTTCGGTGCAAATGCTCTTAGTGTACATAAAAGAATACATTTGTCAAGAGTCAAGAATCATAAGGAACAACACTTAATAGTCACAGGGTGCAATAAGCAATCAATCATACTAGGAAACAGTCAATATAAATCATAAGTATAGAAGCGACAAAATTACCATCATACAGTCACAAGTGGGAGGAGATAGGCGATAAGGAAGGATGAGAAGGTTATTAGTAATAGGAGTGCAGACTTTGTAAATAGTTGGACAGTGTGGAGGGAATTACTTGTTTAGCAGAGTGATGGCTTTCGGGATTATTTATTATTTCGTCATGGTGATTTTTATGGTGTTTGATTTGCTTGATTTTAATTCTCTTACAATTCACATGCACTACCAAGTTAACCTTGGTGGTAACAAAGTGATTAAAAAAACCAGTAAATTGAAAAGTGTACTCAGAAATGAGTGGGAAAGTGTTGTGATTGGTTCACCTTTGCTTTTTGATATTCTTTGAGACTTAAGAATCAGGCTAGAAAAGGTTTAACAGATAATCAGAGTTGGTAGGGACCTTGTAGGTCATCTAGTCCAACCCCCCCGCCCAAGGTGTGGGGAAAAACATACGTTCCTTTTGCTCTTTGTCACAGGACTAGAGCTAGGCAGTCCCTGACTTAACGACCACAACTGAACCCAAAATGTCTGTCGCTAAGTGAGGCTTGCCCCATTTTACCATCTTTCTAGCTACTGTTGTTAAATGATCCACTGCAGTTGTGAAGTTAAGAATGTGGTCATTAAGTGAAACTAGTTTTTGCCTTTGACTTAGCTTCTCAGACAGTTGCAAAAGGGGATCATGTGACCCTGGGACACAGCGACTGTCATAAATAGGAGCCAGTTGCCAAGCGCCTAAATTTGGATCACCTGACTCTGGGAATGCTACGATGGTCATTAATGGCAAAAACAGTCATAAGTCACTTTTTTTTCCAGTGCCGTTGGAACTTTGGTCCCTAAATGAAGTGTTGCAAGTTAAGGACTCCCTGTGAAATGGAGGAGCAGCAGATAAAGAGTGAACACTTTAAACTCCAATTAGAGGAGAATATTTGTCACTTGGAGTTGACATAAGGGGTCCTTGGTGCTCTCTGAGCTTGGCGGTTTCATTCCAGACATTTCATGACCTGACTAGGTAACGTCTGAAGTGCTAGAAGGGAGTGAGATTGCAGGAAGGAGGAACAGGAGGAGGACTGTGGGGTCCTTGGAGGTCTCTGACCATGGTTGTTTCCTTGCAGACATTTCATGACCCAACTCGGTAATGTCATCAGTGATAGAAGGGAGTGGAGTTTGCAGGGAGGAGGAAGAGGGGAGGGGGGAGGAGGACTGTGGGGTCCTTGGGGGTCTCTGAAATTGGCGGTTTCCTTGCAGACGTTTCGTGACCCAACTAGGTAACGTCTTAAGTGCTAGAAGGGAGGTGGGTTTGCAGGGAGGAAGAGGAAGAGAGGGAGGGAGGAGGACTGTGGGGTCCTTGGGAGTCTCTGAACTTGGTGGTTTCCTTGCAGTCCTTTCATGACCCAACAAGGTAACATCATCAGTGCTGTCACTCCCTTCAGCACTGAAGTTGTTAGTTAGTCATGTAATGAAACATCTGCAAGTCATAAAATGAAACATCTGCCACCAGGTTTAGAGGGCACCAAGGATCTCCCAAGAAACACCCTCCACCAACACGGAGAGGGCAGACCAGTTGCATACAAACAGAGAGCAAACCCCACTCCCTTCCTAATACCAAAGATGTTATTACCTAATTGGGTCATGAAACGTCTGCAAGGGAAACCACCCAGCTCAGAGACCCCCAAGGACCCTTCACTCTAAACTCCTCCAGAATGCGCAGAAGGTCAACCTAATCCCCCCCCCCCCNGAAGGTCAACCTAACCCCCCCCCCCCAAGCCTGCTGGGAGTTAAATGTCTATGGAGGTTCTCCATCACCCAGGTCACAGTTGTCCCAAAGGTGCTTTTCAAAGGGGGCAACTGGACCTTCTGGATTTGCCTTTTAAGACACTTCGCTTCTCCTCCAAGAAGCCTCTCCAGCTCTGACTGGATGGCAGGGAGTGGAAGGATTTACACTCCGGGCAGACAAAGCTGGTCATTTGCATCCTTTTAGCCACTTCCCAGTTGCATTCTTTCTTCCAATCCCCACCTTCCAGACGGAGCTGAAGAAGCTTCTTGGACAAGAAGCGAAACATCTTCAAAAGAGAAACGGGGAATTCCAGTGGCTTCTTAGGGGGTGGGGGGGAAGCACCTTTGGGACCACTGGTGGCACTTTGTATGTGTGGTGGAATGTAGTCTGGAGGGCTGCTTCACTGAAGCAGAGAGGCAGCCAGAACGGACCCTCTCTTGCACCTCCCCCAGTCACCCTCTTCCGTGTCTAGATTCACCTTTAAGCGGCCAGAATGAAGCCGCCTTCTTGGCTTTGTTGTCATGGCCAAAAATAAGCCATGATCTGTACATGTTTGTTGTTGGGATTCCGGCATTTAAATCATGAGTCTCAAGCCAAACTTCCAAAAGTAAACAGGATTTATTGGGAGTTAACATGTCAGGCGCTGCCTGGATGCAGCCGACTCAGGCACATCATTTTCATCCTTGACCCTGGCTTTCCCCCACCTTCTGGATGTATCCTAATTCATATTTTCCAATGGATACATCCATAGCCCAGAGTCATCAATCATGCTCTCCACTTAGATAATTGCACAGCAGAAACTTCAGTCACCTAGTTACAATCTTTGAAAACATTTATGGGATGCACTTTTGGTTTGCAAGCTGTCACACTGCTCTTTCAAACCCCTTTCCCCCCCCCTTTCTGTTGGCAACTCTTAAACGCCCATACAAAATGTTTTATGAGTTGACATTCATATCTTACCAATTAATGATTCATAAGTATGATCAGCTTGCTGTTGGTGTGCACACTGAGAGCTTCTGCACCGGGGACAAATTCCTTGTGGGTCCAATCACACTTGGCCAGTAAAGTATTCTGCTCATTCCGTTCCTTGGTAGCCGCCGACATACCAGCAGATGTGCTGGGCTGTGCATCTCTCCCCATTCACTTGTATCCGATATATGTACTCAGAGCTTCCATGGGAGCATATTGGTTTTTTTATTAAGGCCAACTCTCAGCTTAATCAGGGTCCTCCAGGTGTAGTAGAAAGGGAAGTCAGGTCCTCTTTCCGTGTCGTCCTTGGCTGCTCAGTCTCCTTCCTCCATCTTTTCATCTTGTTCTTGTGTATTCTCAAGAGTTGTTGTGGTTAGCCGGCAGCAGGTGCGGACAGCTGAGGAGAGGGGCCAGGACTATTGCGGAGTGGACTGCTGCCTTCAGAGAATGTGGGGGCTGGCAGTAGCGATGAGGAGTTTCCTGAGGAGCCTGTGCCAAGTGCGCATGCGCGCAGGGTTGCTGGCAGGAAAGAGCAGCGACAACAGCACGGGCGACTTGGGAGTAAGGCTGCAAGGCAGTGGCCCCTCCTTCAAGAAAATGAAAGGTAGTTGTGAAACTAACCTTTGCAGAAGGCAAAGACATTTTGAAACTCAGCCTCGTGGACATTCCAGTATCCTGAGTTTGAAGATTCTTATTTTGCAAATTATTTCTTGTCTGTTATCTTTTGGCGAGTCTCGCCCAGTTTGGCAAGGCTTGTGCTTATCACAGCTGATTATTTTGCAAAAAGCATTACAAGGTTTCTCTTCCTTTTGGATTAGTGTTTGATTTGTTGGAAAAGGGTCAGAACAAGAGTCTTCCTTCTTGCCATAACCTCCATTCCTTGATCTGAGTCAGCAGGCTTGGGGCACCTGTCCGTTCAGAGGACGGCGATAGTCGTCCCCTGCCTCCGTTCTCTCGGCCTCTGCCGCTGCTTCTCTCCCGACCTTAAGTGGGGCAATGCCCACAAGAGGATACATTTCATTTTACCTGTTTCAGGTGTGTCTTGATATACAGAAAAGACAAAGAGTCCAAGTATTCTCCATGTTTATTATGAATAAAAATGGGCTTCCCTTAGTAAAGGGGAACTTCGAACGCACTTGGGGACACATGTTTACACATTTGCCTCTGTCTCCTTCATCCAGAAGTGCCAGCACGCTGCACCCAGGCAAGTGTGGCACACTCTAGATAAGATAAAGAAGTGCAGAAACAGCCACCAGCGGCCCGTGGAGGTTCTCCAAGGACATGGGTGTCATCTCAGGGACTTGGGGTGAACTTCCCATGACCTTGAAGGCCTGCAGAGTCAATGGTCACATGGGCACAAGATGCTCCCTTCAAGACTTTCAATGGAAACCTTAGATTCCTGGCCAACAGTTTTCCCTTTTAAGCACACAGAGTATATCTATAGTTATAGAGGTGGTTGGTTTAGCCTGGCAAGATTCTGTCTGTAGGCGAAGAATCTTATCATATAGTTTTATTGTCAGAGTACAAGATGTGTACAGTGAGATTGGCTGAGCCTCCCTCTGTGCGCGCACACACACACACACACCCCAACACAACTCACAGTGAGGACAGAAGTCCCTAACCCAGACCCAGTCTTATTACCCTATATGACCTTGTTGCACAACACATCGGCCCCACAAGTCTATCCTCCTATGTTGACATGAAGGTATTTTCCGTTCACGGGTAGAAACTGTTCTTCAGCCTGTTGGTATGGCTGGCTATGCTTCTCGATCTCCTACCCGATGGTAGGAGAGTGAAGAAGTGCTGACCGGGGTGTGAGTCTTCCCTGAGGATTATCCTCACTCTTCTAAGGCAGCGAGCCCTAGCAAGATCATCTAGTGGTGTCAGGGAACAGCCCACCATGTTTTGTGCTGTGCTCCCCAATAGCAAGTAGCAAAAGAAACTATTCTGAAGGAACTCCCTGGGTCGCTTTTGGCCGGCTGGGGAATTCTGGGAGTTGAAAGTCCCCCTGTCTTAAAAGTTGCCAAGGTTGGAGAGAGGCCCGATCTAAAAGTCTTGCCTGACAAGAAGCAGAACCTGACCGTTGGTTGGTTTCTTCGCAGGTGATGGTCATGCCGGAAGGTGCAGAAACCGTCTCCAGGCCGAGTCCTGACTACCCCATGCTTCCTACCATCCCTCTCTCGGCCTTCTCCGACCCGAAGAAGTCCAAACCATCCCATGGCTCAAAGGTGAGTCACTTTGGAGCACAGACAGCCCTCGGCGTACGGCCATCATTGAGCCCGAAATGTCTGTTGTTAAGCGAGCTTTGCCCCTGTTTTCACGACTTTTCTTTTCCACCGTCATTCGGTGAATCACTGAAGTTGTTCAGTGAGTCACACGGCAGTTCAGCGGCTTCCCTGTTGAGGTGTTGTTGGTCAGAAGGTCGCAAAAAGGGATCATGTGGCCCCAGGACACTGCAACCATCATAAATACAAGTCCAGGGACGCTGCAATGGTCATAAGTGTGGGAAAACCATCATAAGTCACTTTCTTCAATCCCGTTGTAACTTTGGTCACTCAATTTTTTTTTTTAAAAAAAGGGAAATTGGAAATTATGATCCTAAAACATAAAACATATCCATAAAATAAAAACATAGTGGCTATGGAGAATCTCAGTCATCCAGAGGTCACAGTGGTCCCAAAGTTTTCCTTTCAAGAAGCAACTGGACTTTTCTTGGAAGACTTTTTGCTTCTCACCCAAGGAGCTTCCAAGCAAGCGAAATGTCTTCCAAGAAAAGCCCAGTTGCCTCTTGGGAAAAGAAAAAGAAAAAAGCACCCTTGGTGCTTGAAAACAGCTTGTAATGTAGTGGTCGCCAATGGGTGGGCCAGGGACCATTGGTGGTCCGTGAGAAAATTTTGGTGGTCCGCAGAGGAAGCCCCCCACCCAAACAGTTAATCCAGGCTTCGGCCCAGCGCAAACCTTACCTGGAATAGAGCAACATGAGCTGGAACTGGAAGGTAAGACCAATGGCAGGGGAGGCAAATCCGCCCCAGGGTGGCTTGCTGACGTCGAAGGGAAAGTCGGTCCCATATTCCAGAGCTGCAGGAGTCACAGGATGGGCTTTTTGGTCACCCTGGAGCAGCTGCTCCTCTGGTCCATGGCAGGCCGGTGCACCCGGGTGTAGTAGCTGCTCCGGGGCGACCAAAGGACCAGTCCTGTGATGCCTGCAGCTCTGGAACATGGGACTGACATTCCCTTCAATGTCAGCAAGCCCCCATCAGTCAAAATTCATATTCCTGGTCCACGGGATTTAAAATTATGACTTTGGTGGTCCCTGAGGTCCAAAAGGTTGGTGACTCCTGTTCTAATGAATACTTAAATGTCCATTTAATTAGTAACATCATAAGAGTCCTCAAAACTGCTTTATTCATGGAGAAAGAGAGAGTTTACCGTGGGCAATAGAAAATAGAAAAGCAGAGTGTGGCTGTCCTGACGTGGAAAAAAAACAGATCCAGCTTTTTTACTCTCGTTCCAAAGGGCAGGATGAAGCCATCGGCCCATATTTCTTAGTAGCTGGAGCTGTTCAGAGAGGGTGTTGAGGTACCTTGAGTGTGAAAGGAGGGCTTGGTTTATACAAGCCACAGTTTGGCCACAGGGTGAGCGGATTCACGCACCATTTTATGCAGGTGATTGAGTATTTTCTTCGGTAAGTCGTTTTGCTTGGGTGCTTTTCTTGCCTTGACCTGGTAGCAGTTTTTGGCAAAAGCCATGTCAGGGCTCCCAACAGATCCACCCCCATTAAAATTATAAGTCTCTCGCTGCTTCTCTCAAGAGTTTTTTAAAAAAAAGATCTCTTAGGAATGGCCATGTTGGCACGATAAAAGATGCCATTCATTTTCCCCTGGACCCTCGTCTGTTTCAAACTAATTGTCTCTGATAAGAACGAGCCTTGCCAAGATTGTGGAAAGCTGCCAAAAACACTAGATAAAGTTGACAAAGAGTCTCCAAACACCAACCAAGGTATTCCAAACGTCCACAAGGTTTGAGTGCAAGAACTTCTTTGCTTCCTGCAAAGAACTCTGGTTTCTCCACTGGCTTTTATCTCTTAAGGGAGGGGCCATTACCTTGCAGCCTTACTCCCGAGTCACCCATGCTGCTGCAGCTGCTCTTTCCTTCAAGCAGCCCTGGGCACAGGCTCCTCGGGGTCCTCTGCATCACTGCTGCCAGCCTCCACAATCTCCACCCCCTGATGGTCCTGGCCCCATCCCTGCATCCCACGCAAGCCCCTCCTCTGAGCCCTCGCTCTCCGAGACCTCAGCTATCCGCACCTGGTGCCATCGAACCACAACAGACACATCCATAGCCAAGAGCCATCAATCATGCTCTCCACTAATATTCTTGTGGGCCAACAGCTTTGGCTGCCAAGGCGATTATCTGAAGCATTTAAGGAATGCACTGCTTTCCCCCACTCCCTTTCTGCTGGCAACTAAAAGGGCCAAAGGAGCCTATATCATTTTTTAGTTGACAGCAGGTTTTCAAAAGCAAAAATCCATGATTAAAACAGAAGCACCCGTTAGCTTTTCAGGAGTCGGCCTCTTATTTCATTGAGTGGCATCAGCGCTGCAAAGCGTGACTTAACAACTGCTTTTTTCACACTCAGCGGCCGTTGCGGCATTCCCCCCAGTCACGTGACCCAAAATTACCGAAGGTGGGGCCAAACTGGATCACATTTACGACAGTCAAGGTGTCGTGTGTGTCTGTGTGTGTGTGTCGCATGCTCCCCTTTAGCAACCTTCCGACAAGCTGAGTCCACGGGGAAGCCAGATTTCCCCTTCACAGCCATGTTACTTGGCTTACTACCTGCTGGGTTTTGCTTAAATTAGTGACTGAGGTTTTGGGCTCAGTAGGGGGTGGGTGTAAGTTGAGGACTGCTTACGCGGGGTGGCTCCTTTTACGAGGCAATTCAAGGCACGTGCTACGTTTCCCGGTGGACTAATCGGGTGTTTTAGTTGCTACCCATCAAAACCAGCATCATCTACGCCAGGAGTCCCCAAACTTGGGCACTTTAAGACTTGTGGACTTCAACTCCCAGAATTCTCCAACCAGCTCTGCTGGACCCCTGAGCTTTGCCAAGGCGATTTTGTAAGTAATGATTCGGTCTTTCTCAGCCCACCCAGGGACTGTACAAAGTCTTGGTTTTGTCCCCAAAGTTAACCGCTGCTGATGCAAATTTTGTGCCCTTTCAGGAATGTGGGATGTCTAGTTTAATGCACGTGGTGGTTCAGGGGCTAAGACACGGAGCTTGTCGATCAGAAAGCTTGGCAGTTTGGCGGTTCAAATCCCTAGCGCCGCATAACGGAGTGAGCTCCCCGTTCCTTGTGCCAGCTTCTGCCAGCCGAGCAGTTCGAAAGCACGTAAAAAAATGCAAGTAGAAAAATAGGGGCCACCTTGGGTGGGAAGGGAACGGCATTCCATGCGCCTTCAGCATCCTGGCCACACGACCACAGAGACGCCTTCAGACAGCACTGGCTCTTCAGCTTTGTCACGGAGACGAGCACCGCCCCTAGAGCCGGAAACAACTAGCACGGATGTGCAAGGGGAACCTTTAGCTTTAGTTTAATAGAAAGAGGGGACTAGGGGGGACAGGATGGCAGGATTCCAATATCTCAGGGGCTGCCCCAAAGAAGAGGAGGGGGTCAACCTATTCTCCAAAAGACCTGAAGGCAGGACAGGAAATTAATGGATGGAAATTAATCCATAGATTGTAGACTGGGGGACACCAGGTTCAATAGCAGGAACTATGAGAGGGGATCTTGGAGTCTCAGTGGTCAACCAGCTAAATAGCAGCCAGCCATGTGCAGCAGCAGCCAAAAAAGCCAATGCAATCCTAAACTGCATTTACAGATGGATACAATCCAGATCAAGGGAGGTACTACTACCACTCTATAAAGCCTTAGTAAGACCACACCTGGAGTCCTGCACCCAGTTTTGGTCACCACATTATAAAAAAGATGTTGAGATTCTAGAAAAAGTGCAAGGAAGAGCAACCAGGATGATGAGGGGACTGGAGGCTCAAACATACAATGAATGTTTGCAGGAACTGGGCTTGGCTAGTCTAGTGAAGAGAAGGAACAGGGGAGACATGATAGCAGCCTTCCAATATTTGAGGGGCTGCCACAGGGAGGAAGAAGGGGGTCAAGCTGTTCTCCAAAGCCCCCAAAGGTCAGGCAAGGAACAATGGATGGAAACTGACCAAGGAGAGATTCAACGTAGAAATAAGGAGAAAAGCTTCTGACCGTGAGAACAATCAACCAGTGGAACAAAAGTTGCCTTCGGAATTCATCACTGGAGGCTTCCAAGAAGAGACTGGACTGCCATTGGACAGAAATGTTGTAGGGTTTCCTGCTTGGGCAGGGGGTTGGATTAGATGACCCACAAGGTCCCGCCTCCCGACTCTGCTAATCTGTTAAAAGGCGTCGGGTCTCCTACTTGGAGAGGGGGGTTGGACAAGATGACCTCCCAACAATGTTATTCTTTTATTTCTTTCCCCCCTGGTGTCTAGGAAGTGAACAAAGAGGGGGGCAAACTCTCCAAGCCCCACAAGGTCACCCGCGAGCATCGGGAGCGGCCCCGGAAGGACTCGGAGAGCAAAGCCTCCTCCNCAAGCCCCACAAGGTCACCCGCGAGCATCGGGAACGGCCCCGGAAGGACTCGGAGAGCAAAGCCTCCTCCCGGGACCCAGAACGAGAAGCCGGCAAGGCCGCCAAGGAGCCCTCCAAGAAGCACGCCACCGAGAACAAGGGGCCAAAGGAAGAGAAGCCCCTGCCCAAGGCTGCCCTGAAGGAGGCCAAGCTGGCCCTGAAGGAGCACAAGCTGGAGAACGCCTCGCCCAAGGGGGCGCCCCCAGCCCCCGAAGGGAAGCCTGCCTCGGCCAAGCGGCCCCTGGCGGTGGAGTCGCCCAAGCCCATGGCCAAAAAGCTGAAGAAGAACAGCTCAAAGGGGGCCAAGACCCTNAGCCCATGGCCAAGAAGCTGAAGAAGAACAGCTCAAAGGGGGCCAAGACCCTCCCCACCAACACCCACCGGGCCCCCAACCCCGCCGCCCCCTCCAACCCAACCAACCCCACCTCCTCCTCCTATGCGGAGAAGAAGCTGCCCAAGGAGAAGGGGCCCAGCGCCAAAGCCGAGAAGCCCAAGCCGGAGAATGAAGCCAAGGCCGCCAAGAAGCCCGTGGAGGTGGCCGTGGCCGAGGAGTCCAACTCAGAGGATGAGGCCTCGCTCAAGTCCGAGGTGAGGGACAGCCCCGGCTGCCCGCTCCCTCCTCTGGCCAGGAAAGCGCCCCCCCTTCCTGGCCATTCATTGGGGGGGAAGGGGTTTGCCCGGGGCGTACAGGTAGTCTTCGACTTAACAACATGTTCATTCAGTGATCGAAAGGACAACAGCGGGGCTGAGAGAGGTTGTTTCATTTTTCACACTTAGTAACTGTTTGCAGCATCCGCAGACCCACATTTAGGACGGTGGCCGGTGTCCCCGGGGGTGTTCGGCCGCCTCCTGGCCAGCAAAGTCCATGGGCGGGAGGGGGGACCCAGCTTCCCTTCCCTTCCCCTGCAATTTCAGGGACCCGCAGAACAAAAGCGGTGAGGGATGTTCTGTAAACCTGGAGCCAGATCCACTTAGCAACGTAAATTTGGGGCTTGGTACTGGCCGTAAGTCGAGGACTACCTGTAATACATGTTTTGAAGTATA
>BHFT01036186.1:0-11365 GCA_004320025.1 Laticauda laticaudata | reverse complement strand
TGAAGGACCGCCCTATGGAATCACCACTGTCTCGCTGTCATTGCAAACCTGTTCCCATGAGAAGAATTTCGAATCAGAGCCTTAGCTAATGCCACCCACAACCAAACTATGGGTTAAGATAATCCAATGACACATTTTTGATTTGGCCCAATGGAACGAAGAAACCTAAACATTTCCTTAACAACCCTAACAGACAACCTGAAGTCAAAATCTTCACTATGGAAATAACAATCAGTACCATTCCTAGCATGTATAATCTACAAAAAACAGATGGCACACTAGGACACCAGTGTGCCAGAAGAAAACACACAACAACCGCTTACCTCTCAATACCCATCCCACCCCCACCCCATCCACTAATGCCCAATCCCACACATCCAGAACAAAATAAACAATCCATGGCCAAAACCACGAATTGCCAGAACCAAACGCCCTGGCCCAAGCACATAAAGACTGAACATGAAGACTGAACTATGCAAAAGTACTGACAGTCAATGGCTTCCACAAAAGCAAAATCACTGGCTTGCATCCACAAAAACACACTGAAACATAATGGAGACTGAGAAGATGACAGAACCTCCTGGAACAGCTGTCCTGCCCCAATAAGAGGTACTTGCGACAAAAATCAGTAAGATACTACACAGGCATCACATCAGACTGCCTTCAAAACAGACAGAAAAATAGCAGCCATTCCTGAGAAACCCAAAGACAATAATTGACGCTGGAAAACCAAGGCATAAATGAAGTTCCCTGTGCATCAATGCCCTTGCCACATCATTGGACGACCAATAGAAGAATAAGTACCCACCTAGATGAACACAAAAATGCCCGTAAAAAAGATGAAAGCACACCTCCTCGGCGAGTCAACACACATGAAAGCCAAGCGTCATAGCATCGACTTCAATGCCACAAAACCCTATGCCTATAACCTATAGAAAACTTTTCTATAACGCCTATAGAAAATCCCAGCTACAGAATATCAGAGGAAGTCATTGAGATTGAAAAAAAGACGCTAAAGCAGCATAGAAGGATGACTCCACAGATTGTGTCAATTATCTGGAAGCCTGCACTCTCAACAAAAACATCTCCACACGTAAGCCAGGGCAAACATCTAGGCACAAACAGAATCCCCCTGATACTCCAGCTCGAACAAGACCCCAACCAGGCATCCAAATGAAACCTGGCTTCCTAATAAATTCCATTTACAATGAAGCCAAAGCACACTAAAGCCTTCAAATACAAGGAAACACATATTGCCAGCCAAATCAAGACAAAAAAACTATAAACAGACAGAAGATATAAGAAACACCAATCAAGCAGAACACAGTAAACTCCAAACCAATAAACACAGACCAAGATTTCCAAAACAAATCAGGATTGAAGAAACAAACCATTCTGGTACAGTCGCGTAGGCTAGCCCCAAATTTACAAACTGAATGGCTGTTGAAAGTCTGACCTCACAGATGAACACTATACAGAGCCTGATGATGGCAGGTACACCGAAGCCTGATGGAATGGCAGATGAGGCATTTCTGCCGAAACGTTGAACAACTTTAAAAGCACAACTATAATGACGTGGGAAAATACCAAACAGAAGCTGAATACCATACATATAAATAACCACATGAAAACTTAAGAAAAACCAAACAAACAAACACATGTCATACACACAGCACATCACACCACATTGTTACAGGTTTCTGATTATACAGTCTGTTGTTTTATTTTTGGGCTAGTCTCAACTGGCACTCAAATTTGCTTGTATCTTTGTCCTTTGTATATGAAATATGTGTTGGTTAAGCAGTGTTCTCTTAGTTCCATGAGGTGTTTGGGTGGTTGATATTTATTTTTGATGATTTTGAGAGTTTCTTTCATCAGGACTTGAGTGAATAGTGAAATATATATAATACACACACACACACACACATGAAAAATACTCAGAGAAATATCCCAACCAACAGGATTGCTTGTGGAGAGAAAAAAAAGTGGTACACTGAGATTAGGGAGCTGTTCCCCAATCTCAGTGCCAAGAGTTTAAAGTACCAAGAGTTTAAACTGGGCTCTGGCTCAAATGGGGAGCCAACATAGGTACAGTTTTTATTACAAGGATGTCTTTATCAACAGCAGACCAATATACACCAACATGCATTCCAGGTAAAAGCACACCTAATGTGAAAATCACGCTTGTTATACGCATTGTCAAAATGTGTGACTTGCTGCTCTATTTTCTCTGCCTATGCATCATTTTATTATCTTGGAATATATATTTTAATTCTATGCACAGTCAGGAGTGGGACTGCATGATGTTCTCTCTCTCTTTCTCTCTCTCTCTCTCTCTCTCTCTCTCTCTCTCTCTCTCTCTCTCTCTCTCTCTCTCTCTCTCTCTCTCTCTCTAATAGCAGGTGGAGTGGTTTCCTAAGGATATGGGCATTCTGACCTACATAAGGAACTCTTCCTCCCTTATGATTTGCTCTATTAATTGCAAAGGAGAAGGGAGATTTCTTAAAACAAAAATCTTACTCCTATTAATATACATACGGGGAAGCAAAGGAGCATCATGCATTGACACAGTGCTCTGAATCCGAATAAATAAATTAAAGCTACAGAAAAATATCTGTAGGTTAAACAGTTCAATGGTCCAACACTAGGCAAGATGCCATTTGAAAGATTTCCAAGATTTTGAAAGAGGAAAGGTTGGTACTGCTTGAGACAGTGGATATCCTGGTATAATCAGTTCCAGAGGATATCCTTGGTCCTTTGGAAATGATTCCTTTCAGCCCAACAGCAATCTTATTTTTGCCAAAATACGACTGGCCTTGGCTTCCTCTTCTAGGAATAACCACACACAGAGACATACGCCTGCCTTATTTTACACTTGTCTGTAGTCACTCTTGCAACCACTATATTTACAGAGGATTAAACTGTTGGATAGGCTGAAATCAAGTGCATGCCACGTTCTGATTCATTTGTAAGGGCGAAGTGAGCAGGAATGATAGAGAGGCTGCACAAAGCATAAATAAAATCAGACTCCTTCAGGCAATATTCAGCAGTGGTTAATAGGGGGATGATTTTGTTACCTCTGTAAATGAGAATTATTTTGAGGAAGAGGCATCATGCATCCCTCATGAACAGCAAAGTCATCTGTTTATCATTCCAAACTGTTAGCAATATGAAGAGGCTTTGTAACTATGTGGCTTTATATGTACATTGGAACACAGATGAATCTCCAAATCACAGGTGTAAAGGGAAGGTGATAATTGTCCAGAAACCAGGGCAACGGATTTTACTTCTTTCTTTTTAATTTCTTATATTTCTTATTAAAAAGAATTCATTCCTCAACAGACAAAATATATAAAAAAAAAAAGCAAAAGGAAGGAAGGGTTAGAAGAAAGAGATGTCAGCTTCTCTTTTCACTGATTACTCTTTTCAGTGAAACTGAGTGGAGAAATGTCACTTGCCTTTAATTTGCTGATGATTTTCAGAGCCAAGAAAATATATGCTATTTTTCTGCTTTTGGAGAATACCCTGTACCGATGATGCTTTCTGACAGCTGGCAGTGCAGCTTTCCATCAATGGTATTTATGCTCAATTTACTCTTCCATTTTTTTCTTTCTGATTACTTTCCCCCCTCTTAAACATATCATTTTTGTCCTGCTAAAAGAGTAGGTCTGCATTTTAAAGCACCACAATTAGCCACACCTTTGGTAGTTCAGGTTTGAATTGTGGAATCCTTGGTGCTCTCTGAGCTTGGTTATTTGCTTGCAGAGTCAGCTGGGCAACTTCCTCAATGCAAATGAGTGTGGGGTTTGCTCCCTGTTAGCCATTAGTGCAGAAGTAATAGCTATTCCATGGTGGAGGTTTGCCTACAGGCCAATTCCACCTGTTTGCATGCTTTTTGAAGCATTTGATGCTCATATGTGGAGCCAGTCGAAGAGAATATATGATCAAACCCCATGCTCGCTACCGCTGATGATGTTACCTAGTCAGGGAATGAAATGTCAGTAAGCAAACAGCCAGGCTCGGAGAGCATGAAGGACTCCACAAAATTCATGCAGTTTTCTTTGACAACTGTGATAAGTATAGGCTTGGCATTTTTAACTTAACATAGTCCACTCAAGTCAAAATATTCAATTCTGTTGCATCAGGAGACAGTAACAATCTACTGCCACCATATCTTTCAAGCTTTCTGTGTGCCATTTTATGTCATGATCGAGCTGCACTATTTAAATGTAAGTAATAGAAACAACCAAGCAACAGACAAGAAAATATTATTTCTGCCAAAATAAAAATCTTCCCCATCTGCCAGCGAATTCCGGCATTTAATATCAGTGATTAGAGAAAAGACCTATTCTATGTATGTAGGGCAATGAAGTGGTAAAAGGAGCTACACCAGGCAAGTTTGATTGAAAACGAGATGAATTTCTGAAATTACACCACTAAAATATTTCTGAAAAAAAATGGACCTGTCTCCTATCATGCTGTTTTTTTAGAGATATAATTTCATGAGAGGGAGCACTTTTGAAATA
Organism: Laticauda laticaudata; assembly: GCA_004320025.1. Classification (NCBI taxonomy): domain Eukaryota; kingdom Metazoa; phylum Chordata; class Lepidosauria; order Squamata; family Elapidae; genus Laticauda; species Laticauda laticaudata. Next base: position 6,839 of record BHFT01036186.1, on the reverse strand, counting down.
ATGTCCTCCTGGCTTTGCATAGTAGTAGTGCAACTGTGTAATAAATTTAAGTGCAATTTAGAAAATATGTATATATGCGTGTGCAGAGGGAGAGAAGGAGAGAGAGAAAGAATAAATAAATATATGACTTGCCTCTGGATAGAGTGATTAAAAATATACTAGAAACAGGGAGATAGAATGGGAAGAGCCAGAGCCTGAAGGAAGCAGGTGCTTTAAAGTGACAATGTGCTAATTGGGTGCTAATTATTCATATCATGGACTGTGCAAAATATATAGAAGCAGAGAGAGAGAGAGTCAGAGACAGAGAGAGACAGAGAGAGACAGAGACAGAGACAGAGACAGAGACAGATAGATAGACACACAGACACACAGAAGAGTTAGATGGATGGATGGATGGATGGATGGGCGGAGGGCGGACGGGCGGACAGACAGACAGATGGAAGAGATAGATAAATGGATGGATGGATGGATAGATATAGATAGATAGATAGATAGATAGATAGATAGATAGATACTGAAGAAGTAGAAGAGATGCTTGGTGCTAAAGAGTAAAGTAATCTAATTCTCATTATATACCGACATCTGGCAAAAATGTTCATTCTACACTTATTTTCCAAATAATGAAGCAATTTTGAATGAGTGCATATTGATATAAATATTGAAGGATGTATGCAAACCTCTCCAAATATGATGCAAAGGTAGAACATTCTCAGATATGTCCTACACAACTGCTTATCAATACACAACTGTTTATCTAGAACATTTCTGGGTTTCCTTCTTATAGTTGCTTCCCGATCATGGCTACGGACAGATCTGTATTAATTCTGCAAACCAAACTTTATTCAGCCATACGTTTCAGAATCCAAGAGATCATATTTGCCTTTTTAAATATCTTCTCCTCATAGATATTTTTGGAGATTTGATTTCCCATGATAGAAATTCTGAAGAGTTTATGCATACAAAGCACAGGTTGACAAAGACCTCAAATTGCACCTTAAATATATACACTTCAGATGCAGAAAACACCCAGAGCACAAAAGAGAAAATGGTATTATGCTCTAATTCACAGAAGGAAAAGTGCTTAAGATTGCAGGGCTTCCGGTACAGAATATAAAATCATTCCAAAAAAGATGTGTGATTTTGCTGTGTGTGAAGAGTTTTCCTTCAATTAATTAAGTATTATAATAATCCTGGCTGGATATTAAGAGCTGCAGCTGAGAGCATATACATTGTTACTGCTTGAGAGGTTTAGTCACTCTTTTTAGTTAGCATTTTCTATCGTTTTTTTTTTCCAAATAACATTCAGTCTGAAATCATATACCCATTTACACAGTAGTGATGAATTTAGTAGTGAATTACCAAGTCAACATTTATACATTTGTATTGATCTTAAATGTTATCAAGATACACTGGACTGCACTGAAATTACCTATTCTTTTTTGAATGTGTTTCACTTGAGATCCTATGTTTTTCATAATGCAGAGTTTCTCTTTACTGTATTTATTCAGGCAATGGATTACCTATAGTTATGTGAATAAGAGACACAGTCTTTCATTATAATTTATTCAGGTATGGAAAATATAACCTAGGAAGAACTGTTGAAAGAACTAAGAATGTTCTGACTGGAAAAAGAACTCTGGGGGACAAAACTTAAATACAGAAGAGCTCTACCTTACAGTGGAGAGCAAAAGTATATTGTCTATATACAATGGTGGGATTCAACCAGTGTAAATGCGTTTTGCATATGCAAGTGCTTTTGAAAATAGAAGAAAAACTTACCTTTTACTGCAGCCCGAGTGAGTACAAAGAGCTGAGGCACAGCAATCAGGGCTGTCATGCTGATCCGCTGGGTTTCAAACAAAGGAAATATAGCACAGAATAGAATAGAATAGGGGCAGTTGGCTGGGGCCAGATGATTGCTGGAAGTACCAGTTCACCCAAACTGGTCTGTACCGGCTGAATCCCATCCCTGCCTACATAGTCCTCAACTTACAATCACAACTGAGCTCCAAATTTCTGTTGCTAAGTGAGACATTTATTAAGTGATCCTTGCCCATTTTACAATTTTTCTTGCCAGAATTGTTAAGAAAATCATTGCAGCTGTTAAATTAGTCTCACAGTTGTTAAAGGAGTCCGGCTTCCCCAATGACTCTGCTTGTCAGAAAGTTGCAAAAGGTGACCACAGGGCCCCAGGGCACACCAACCATCATAAATACGAGTCACTTGCCAAGTGTCTGAATTTTGATTAAATGACCATAGAGATGTTGTAACAGCCACAAGTGTGAAAATGGTCATCAGTTGCTTTTTTCAATGCTGTTGTAACTAAGAGCGGTCACTAAATGAAATGTTGCAAATCCAGGACTACCAGTACCTAACACTAGATCCAAACAGCTGACATGATAGAATGGCACATTTTGATAGGAAACTTGATAAAATCCTTCTTGGCAAAAAGTATATCTATTCAGGGTTTTTAGCATCCTACACAGTGGTGGGATTCAGCTGGTTCACACTGGTTCAGGTGAACTGGTTTTTAAATTGCCCACTCCCTACTATCAAAGTGGATCCTGGATGCTGTGCTACGCTGCAATGGAGAAATGGGCAACAAAGTGGTTGGCGTGAGGGACAGAGATGGCCGCTTTCCCTCATTCTTCTCCCTTTTCCTCCTCCTTCCCTTGTACCAGCCACCCCATTGCCCATTTTTCCATTGCAGCGCAACACAGCACCCAGGATTCACTTTGATGGAGGAGGGTAATTTAACAAACGGTTTGCCTAGAGTCAAGTTGGCTGTCGTGGGAGGCTTATCTTGCATGTGCGGCAAAGCTGGAGGACAGGGATGGGCCATGCCTCCTGCATCAGCCAGCCTGACTCTGGGCAAACTGATTGTTAAATTATTTGAATCCCACCACTGAATCTATACCAGTAAACAAGAGTGTTATCTAAGCAATTTAGTCTATTATTTTTCTTTGGCTGGGAGATATGAGTAATTTGGTTCAAGAAGTTGTTATTTCTTCTTTGTTTTAGTGGCCTGCAATAAGTCTTTGAATTGTGCCTGAAAGCAAAATGTATGCCTATGGATCTATTAAAACTGTTAGCTCATCAAGCTATGAAACACGACACACCCAAGGCCAGTCAATAGACTGGCTTCAGTTTTCAATAATGCCTGATGTTTGCAAACATATTTCAAAGATGGTGCCACATGAAGCAGGTTTAATTCATCTCACTGAGTAGAAAATAAGCTTTGTTTCACAATAACCACAGTCTGGCACAATACATTTAGTTGCCAAACAACTTGACCACCACTGAAACATGGAGATCCATATTCAAGGTTGCATCTGCTTATGCCACAAAAATAATATAGGATAGGATTCCTGATAGAAACCATCAAATGAAGTTTACATCCTCTGATCAATCTGCTTTTGATGAACCAGTGACAAATCTACTGCATCTGTATCAGAATTATTTTATTTTACTGGATTTAGTAAATTGATCACTGATTTAGATCAATTTGATCAATTTGCTTAAATGGGAAAAAATAAAAATTGGGAATGAGAGTATCTGACATTTATCTACATATCATATATTTCAGTGGTAATGTGAGATTATAAAGAGTGTGGCACAAGTCATAAGGCTGAATGTCTGTGGCATAAAATAGGAATAAACAAATAGCAACAGCACTTAGACTTGTATACCACTTCACAGTGCTTTACAGCTCTAAGTGATTTACTGAGTCAACATATTGCCCCCAACAATCTGGGTCCTCATTTTACTGACCTTGGAAGGATGGAAGACTGAGTCAACCTTGATCTGATGAGAATCAAACTCCTGGCCGTGAGAAGAGTCAACATTTGGATCACTGCGCCAGCAAGGCTTTGTGAAAACAAACATTTTCCCATTAAGTTGACTCCCTATAAAGGACTGGAGACAGTATAAAAGAGTCCTTCCTGTCATTTCCATTTATGTAGTAATCAATAGCAATGACAGTTGCTGATAGATTTAGTGGAGAAACCAGTAATATCTACCCTGTTCCTAATGTAGATTATCTGCCAAAAGAGACAAAGCAATCACTGTCTCATAACCTGGTTGGCTTGACTGAATTGACTTAGATCATGATAATTCATGACATCCAGACACTCCTGAAATTAGGATTCTGTCACATGTCTCAGCACCAAGTCTCAATGTTGGAAGATTGGACAAAAATTAATGCAGAGGGAAAAGGAAAAGGACACATGGGAAGGGGAAGAGGGGAGAGCAGATGAAAGGAGAGGAGAGGAAGGGAAAGGAAAGGAGAAGAGAGGAAATCTCATTACTATGACTCATTATGCTTTTAGGTTGTCCATTTCTTTGCTGCTTTTGAAAGACAGGAAGGAGAAAGTTTAGGTCTCACATTTAGGTCTCACATCCCATTTTCGGGTTGTACAGTTCAAAAAGTATGTATTAGAAATGAGCAAGCATACACCACAACTGATTCTTTTCTTTCTAGATAAAGAGCGGCTTCCAAGCTTTTTGAATTAATTAAACTGAGACTGAGTAAACAGGGAGAGGAGTGTTTTATACAATAAAAGATAGGACACTAGGACACAAGCCTCTACAATCTTGAAAGCAAAGGAAATCCCACATGTTTTACATTTCACCCATAAGAATATACTATGATTCTATTGTTTTCAAAATAATGCTCTATCCCAGTGATGGCTAACCTTTTTGTCCTCACATGCCGAAAGTGTGCACGTGTGTGCACTTGTGTGTGCTCACATGCCTGCACCCATAATACAATGTGCGCAGAACCCCCTGCCCAGGGGTGGGATTCAAAATTTTTAACAACCAGTTCTGTGAGCGTGGTTTAGTGGTCATATAACTGGCTGGGCATGGCCAACTCAATATCACTCAAATTGAGGCACACATCTCCTTGTCTGGCCTCTCATGACTGTGGGAATGCTGCAACAGTTGTAAGTGTGAAAAATGGTCATAAGTCATTTTTTTTCAGTACCATTGTAACTTTGAATGGTCACTCCACACAAGCAAAGTATCAGCAAAGGAGGGAAAAAAAACTCCAGAGGAGTTCCTGAGACAGGAAGTCTAGTCCTGCCAAGAATGTAATCAGGATTAATGGAGAGGCAGTTTCTGTAAGCAACACCAGAATGTTTCCTTCCTGTCTTCCTTACAGGANTTACAGGATTAGGCCAGTAATTTCTTCAAACAACCAGTTCTCTGAACTGCTTAGCAAGTTAACAACCGATTCTAGCGAATCGGTGCGAACTGGTAGAATCCCACCCTGCCCCTGCATATGTGCACACAACCCCCCATACCTCTGTGCATGTGTGCATATCTCCTGTGTGCCTCCCACTCATGTGTGGCAGATATCAAACAATCAAGCTGGCAGGAGGCATGTGTGCATGCACAGTGGACTTGATCTGGGGTGACGTCTCACACGCCAGCAGAGATGGCTTTGCATGCCACTTCCAGCATGCATGCCATAGGTTCACCATCATGGCTCTATCCAATGCAGCATTTATTTGTTTAACAGGAAAGTTGAAAACAGAAAGAAGAAGGAACATTTAACACAGTGCTAGGTGCTAAAAGGTGTGAACAAGATGAATTCTTTCCGGGGGAAAAAATCTGTATGAAACTGAAAGGGACAAATGTAATTTTTGTTGTGTATAGAACTTGGTAGACTCCAAGTGCCTTAAACTGATTGGCCAAAAAGGCCATTCCCGGATTGGTCATTTCGGAACCAATCCGATTGGCTCGCCGTACGGTGGGAAGACTCAAAGTACTATCATTGGCCACAAGCCATGGGCAAGCCGCTATAAGAAGGGCTGCCATGGCTTGGGCTGTTGCTCTGTTACCATTGCATTACTTGTTGAAATAAAAGAGTTGTTGTTGGAACCCGGTCTCGTGCAACTTATTTCCGAACGGAACAATTTTAAATAAAATTTTCTTCTAACTTATGTCTGTATGATCCTCTTCCTCTTTCTCTTCCTCCTCCTCCTCCTCCTTCTCCCAAAATGCAGAGTTCCTTTTCTAAGAGATGTCCAGTGTTTACAAGCTGCTTTGCTCTGAACTTAAACAATGTCTTATTTCTATTAATCAGGGGTTTTTGTGTGTCTTTTTAGTTTTATAATATTAGTTAATGGATAAGAAGCCACAGGTGCAAAGATCACGTATTGAGTACAAGTCAGAACATTTATCATCATTGTTATTTCTAGAGTCCCATTTTTCTCACTGCCAAAATGTTGCAATTCAGACACCCAGATAAACTCCCCAAAACCATGGATTCTTGCTTGTAGCCCAGTTTCCTTTAAGAGCTACACCCATACAGCATATTTATTCAAAAAGAAGTTGAGATTTATGTTTTCTCCCAAATTTTTATCTGTGATTTAGGCTTATAGTCTCACATTTATTGAGATTGTGGAAGGCAAGAAGATGGACAGAAAGTGGAGCTACCTGGCTTAAAATAATGAAAGCCAAGAAACAGAATGAGTATTCAGCAGGTTCTGACCAGTTCTGGAGAACTGGCAGTAGAAATTTTGAGTAGTTTGGAGAATCAGCAAATACCACCTCTGACTGGCCCCGCCCCATCTATTCTCTGCCTTCCGAGTCCAAGCTGATTGGCTGGGTCTTCTTTTGTTTCCCTGCACAGGAGAACGGAGCTGGAAAGCAGGTTAGTGAGGTGGGGAGGGAACGGGATTTTGTAGTAACCTTCCCCCAGCAATGGGGACAGAATGGAGATTTTGCAGTATTCTTCCCCTGCCATGCCCACCAAGCCATGCTGGCAGCCTTCAAGATCTTCTACTATTGCTTTGCATCTTTCGGCTGTCATAAGAAATGGGGGGGGGGAGGGG
>BHFT01036184.1:0-34512 GCA_004320025.1 Laticauda laticaudata | reverse complement strand
CCCCCCCCCCCCCCGGAGGTCTTACTGTTCTGATACGTACGGACAAGGCATGGACTATGATCTGGTCTGGAGAGGCTGGGGCTGCAGCAGCCGTGAGGGTAACTGTGGGGCTGGCAGTTAGGGTCAGAGGCAGCCCCTGGCTTGAGCTGGTCTGGAGCAGGTAGGTGCCTGGGGTGCCAGTCGGCTGCAGGTGGAAGGACTATGAGTGGGAAGGGAGAAGGAAAAGAGAAGCAGTCAGATGTTTCATGGCCATCTCAACGGAGCTCCTTCCCAGGGTGACATCAAAGAGAAACCAAGAAGCAGGTTTATAAAAATGTAACTGAAATAAGGTGTGACAAACTAGGTTATTTCTACCAGTGATGGGATTCATTTTACTACTGATTCTGTGGGCGTGGCTGGGAAAGGATACTGCAAAATCCCCCTTCCCTCCCCACCCCACTGGCCTGCTTTCCTGCTCCGTTCTCCTGTGCAGGGCAACCAAAGGAGACCCAGACGATCAGCTGAGACTCGATGGGAGGCAGAGAAGAGATGGGGTTGGCAGGGCCAGTCAAAGGTGGGAGTGGCCAGTTCTCCGAACTACTCAAAAGTTCTGCTACCGGTTCTCCAGAACTGCTCAGAACCAGCTGAATACCACCTCTGGTTTCTACTGTCTACTATCTGGGCCATGCTAGTTGAGGATTCGAGGTGAGAGGAAGGCTTCTGAGAGCATCAGAACGGGAAATGCTGATGCTGGAAACGTGTTCTGCTTTGCACCGGAGCAGGAGTCTCCAACCCGGGCCCACTTTAAGACTTGTGGACCAACTCCCAGAATTCCCCAAGTCATAAAGTGGCCCGGGTTGGAGACCCCTGCTCCAGAGCTTTAAACATCTCAGCTAAAACCTTTTCCCTGCAAACAGATGTAATCAAGTCAACTCCCTAAGACTTACCGGCAAAATCTCAAAAGTCTGCAACGTCCCACTATTTAGTGTTATCGTTTCGGAGTCGACGGAAGCTGCAGGGGAATCGGCAGAAGCTACACAAGAGGCAAAGAAGAAGAAAAAAACAGGACCAAAGGTTCAAATCAGTAAACAGGTTCTGAACATGTTAATCACGAGAGAATGTAAAACAGAGCATGCACCCAGGTGGTCAAAGCAGGAATAAGGAAAAGGACTTTGTATATTAAGAAGGGACCGCTGGCCCATTGCTCCCTGGCCCAGATTTTGTTAGCTTCAGAAGAAGAATTAAATTGCAGTCCACCTGTCATGCCCATCAGAGTCTGAATCGGAGGGGGAGGCCGAGCAGCTGACAAGGAGGAGGAGTGTGGCTCCGTTGGCTGTGGAGGAAACTGGGGAAGGGCAAAGTTCAGTTGGGCAGAGCAGGGAAGAGGTAGAACAAGGGAGAGGGAGTTCCACCCCCTCTTCATCTTAGGGCACACAGGGAGAAGGGAGCAACATAGGTTGCATGGCTTACATGGGAGGAGAGGGCCCTGATTCCTTTCAATAGCCACACCTAGGAATGAGATTTTAGATGATATGCAAACTGAGTGTGGCAGCTCCTGGGAGCAAACATGAGTTTACCCAGTGTTGTTGCTGAACCCTGGCCTTGGCGAATGGAAACATCCAAGTTATCTTGAGTAAAGCTTCTCTTCCAATTCTCTCTCTCTGTGTTATCTGTACAATGCTGTTCTCCCCTCAATAACCTTCAGGGTCTGCAGGAAATCAATTCCCTAACTACAAAAGTAAAAGGTCAGGCTCCACTCTGAGTAACTTCTGTGTGCCTGATGGTGTAATCTTCCTGGCAATACAGAATACGACAAAGATGAGCAACGGTGCCCCCTGGAATCGCATTTTAAAGGAGAGATAAACATTGGCCAGGATCCGATGTGCCACCGATCCGTGTCTCCTGCTTCTCTCAGTCTCGGCAATCGGGAAAGATTTCAGCCCCTCAAATCACGGTGCTTTGATTCCGTTGCAATCCCCACTTGGGTAGGACTATCCGGGTTCTCAGCCCAACCCTGATTTATCATCCATCCACGCAAACGTCCAAGCGGCAGCCACATTCAAAGTACAAAAGAAGGAACTATGGCCAGGAAAGGCTCTGCAGATTGAGCCAGGGAGGGCTCAGGGCCTCTGGGAAACCACAATATCAAAAATGCACTGGCTTAAAAGCAACCAGGGACACTGTTACTGGCTGACTGAATGCAGAGCATTTTTAAAAAGAACAAAAGTATGTTTGGACCGCATTGGCTGGAGAGAAAGTGCCTCTGTCAAACTCATAAAATATTTCTCTGTTCTTTTTAGAGTTGCCAACAGAAAGGGAAGGGGAGCAGTGCAGCAGCTTGGAAACTGAGCGTGCATTCCATAAATAGTTTTTCAAAGATAGTTTCCAGGTGACCGAAGTTTCTGCCAGGCAAAATTCTAACTGGAGAGCCTGATTGATGACTCTGGGCTATGGACGTGTCCCATTGGAGAATATGAATTATGATACACCCAGGCACTGCCGGACAGTTTAACTCCCAATAAATCCTTTTTGAGTTTTGGAAGTTTGGCTCGAGACTCATGATTTAAATGGGGGGAACTGCCGAATGGTTAGGGAAGTGGGGAATGTCTGTATTCCCAGCATTATATAAATGGGGAAACACAGGAGAATTTTATCTGTAGATTTATGTATGGGTAGTCCTTGATTTATGACAACGGAGTCCAAAATTTCCATTGATAAGCGAGGCAGTTAAGTGAATTTTGCTCCATTTTATGGCCTTTCTTGCCACACTTGTTAAGGGAATCCCTGCGGTTGCTCATTTAGTAACAGTGTTCGTTAAGTGCATCTGCCCTCCCTGTTGACGTTTGCCTGTCAGGAGGTCACAAAGGGGAATCAGTTGACCCTGGGAACACGGCAACCGTAGTAAATATGAGTCAGTTGCCAACAAGCGCCTGGATTTTGCTCACATGAACACGGGGGATAATGCAATCGTTTTTAAATGTGGAAATTGGTCCTAAGTCACACCTTTTCAGGGCCGTTGAAGGGTCATGATATTGTGAAGGACCAGCAGTATTGCCTTTCCTCCATTTTCTCCCAGCAGGAAACCCGTAACGTAGATTGGCCTGGAAATAAATGATCCTCGTCCGAAGGGAGCCCCCATGGGGAAAGACTAGTCCCCCTCAGCCTAAAACCTCCCTGGCTCTCATTAATTTGCAATTAAATAAAATTAATGATGCTCATCCAGTGTCATGCCCCTGTTGGAATCTGAATCCGAGGAGGAAGATCAACAGATGTCAGGGAGTAGGAGTGTGGCTCCATTGGCTGTGGAAGAAACTGGAGAAGGGCAAAGTCCGGCTGGGCAGAGCAAAGCAGAGGGAGAATAAGGGAGAGGGAGTTCAGAGGAAGACCCAGGCCCATCCCTTCTTCATCCTAGGGCACGCAGGGAGGAACGGAGAAGGGAACAATGTGGGTTGTGTGGCTTACGGGGGAGGAAAAGGCCCTGAGTCCCTTCATAAGCTGGGAAAAGACTTTGAAAGAAATGCATGCTAAGTACAAGCAGCTGCTGGGAACAAATGTGAGTTTATCTTGTGTTGCCTTTGCTTATCTGTGTTCCTGGCATCTTCCCAACTGTGTTGAGTTATTGCCATGCCTTCACTTCTGGAATTCTTGCTCCTGCCCTGCCAAACTAATTACCTCATTTGGCCTTGATTGGACTTCTAGTAACAGTTTTTATTGACCACGTTTTGGACTTGATTCTCTGAAGCCCATGGCTGTTCCTGGGAGAGTCTTTCTCCAGCCCAGAAGGTAACTAGGGCATTGGGGGCAAAGTTGGAACTAATAAAGGGACTCCTACTGATTTGACTATATTGCCTTTGTGCAACGCCCCTTTGGGTCATCACATCCAACTTTTCATACCCGCGCGACCACCACTGTGCTCCGCGCCATGCCAGACGAACCAGCAATAATATTTGTACCCTGCAAATGTTGCCACTTGCCCCTTCCTGAACAGGCTCTTCCCCACGCCCCCATCCAAGAAGCAGCAATGAGGATCCGTTCAGGAAAAAAGAGAGCTCTGGTGACTTACAGACGTGGGTGATCTGGAGAGGGATTTGTAAGGCCGCCACAGAAGTAGGAGAGCAAACGGAACTCTCTTCCAAACGGGCCACGCGGATCTGGACATGCTGGACCCCGGAACCAGGGTGGGAATTTGGCAGCCCGGGTAAAGATTTAGCATCTGGAAGTTGGTGTGCCGGAGTGTTTTTCTGGCTTTCATGCAGTTGCCTCAGACCTTTTATGAGAACTGGAAGGAAAAAGACACTCACGATTGCCGGACATGGAAACCAAGTGAATATTTGTAATCTATCTATAATCTGTATTTTATATCTATATATAAAAGCAAAAAACCACTCAGGCATCATCACAAAATCTCCAGAACTGTAAAGCCTACAAACTTGAAATTTCACCCATATGTTCCTCTTGGCTTCTTGGGGCTCACTAAGAAAGGATTTTTTTCAAATGACCATCAGAGCATTTAGAGTATTTCCACTATTATTATTATTATTATTATTATTATTATTATTATTATTATTATTATTATTATTATTATTATTATTATTATTATTAACATGCTCTGATGCTAAGGAGTTCTACTCCCCCTCCCCACCTGGAAAGAAATCTCTTCCAAATGCAAAACACAAGCAGAGGAGTTTCCGTTTCAGTTTCAGTTTAACAGCAGCAACCAGCTTTAGTACAGAACAGTTGAGCTAAGCCATGCCCAGACTCCTTGCTGTCTCCTTGCTCACACAGCAAATAATTTTTCAGTTTCCAAACAGCCCTCAACTCTCTCACACACTGACAGGATGCTACCCAGATGAGTACCGATGGATGCTGGAAGGCAGAGGCAGATTTTTTTTTTTCTTATTTTCCTTCCCAAAAACTAAGCCCAACCACATAGTTTCATAGTGAAGCACAGGTACAGAGCTAGTAAAAAGATAACCAAGAGCAATTAGGCCCACCTTACACATTCACAATAGCAAATTAGAGCGAATAAAGTCCTAGGCTAGTCTTGCACTGACTTAATTATAAGTTATTTCAGCATTTCCAAACCTTGACAACTTTTTTGAGACGAGTGGATCCTCAAAGCCCAGACTGCCTTGGTTGCCAAGGTTGGGAAATGCTAATTATTTTTTTATTCAACTCTCGTCAAGTTACCAGAGGGAAAAGCCATCTTTCTCCCCAGGTTGGGATTGATGTTTCGAATGGCAACTTTCCAAAATTTTAGAAGTCTCGACGCAAGTTCCAGAGAGTGGTTGTAAGTTTGCAAGGACCCTTTTTTGGGGAAAGGTTAGGCTCTGATCCCTCAACCAAGTGGGACACAACTCAATGTGGATTTTGATGGGAGAATTTTAAAAGGGGGACAGATGCCAGTGTCAGGGCTCCAACAAATCCACCCCCATTCAAATCATAAATCTGTAGCCGCATCTCTCAAAAGTAAAAAAAACCACATTGATTAGAGTGGCCATATTGGTGCTAGTTAGGTACAGCTGACACTAAAATACATCCTTCATTTCTCCCTTGACCCTGGTCTTCCCCCCACCCCCTGGATGTATATTCTTCAATGGGACACATCTATAACCAAGAGTCATCAATCATGCTCTCCAGTAATAATCTTGTATGCCAACAGCTTCGTCTGCCTAGCAATTATCTGAGGCATTTAAGGAATGCACTGCTTTCCCCCCCACTTCCTTTCTGCTGGCAACTAAAAAGACCAAAGTTTAGCAAACTGGCCGAATGAGAGGGAAGCGTCAAGCGGGGAAATAGTCTTAGATTCTTGCGTAGGCACAAGAGGGCAAAGCCTAATCCCATTTGGATGCCATCGAACCTGATCTAGTTGGGTGGGAAGATTCCTGTAAAACAGGCACTAAAAAAAGGGGGGTAACTGAACTCTTCCCCTGTAGATTCTGGCTGTTCGGTTGGAGAGCAAGCCAGGAATCAACTGAGGTCACTTTACCGGGAAACGACACCTCTTTGTGGTTGGCAATTTGCCTCTTGATGGTCCACCATTTGCTCCGAAGCCACTGGGGTGAGCGGACGCTGCTCCAGCCTTCAGCCAGCAAATCCCAGTTGATGCCATTTTCATCCGCGACCTCTAGCTCTGCTATTCTGACAGGATCACACGCAGAAAGAAATGGTTCCTTTTAACAAATATTAGCCTTCAGGGATGCACACACGCATGCACACACACACATGCATGCATGCGCACACACACACACACATACCTCAAGTAGCCTCTGGTTGCAAACAGTCCAGCCCAGTGCTGCATACACCAAAGCTGCACAACAATAAATCCGGCAGGGCAAATCAAGGAGTTTGGGAAGCAAAACCAGGGAATTAGTCCAGAAAGCCGGAAAGAACGCAAGGAATCCAGGAAAGTTCAAATGTCGGCATTCCACTCTTCAGGGACTCGATGTTTGTTCCCAACAAACGCCCCTCCCCACAGTGTCTCCTTAACCCTCGTCCCTCCGGTGTGCCTTCTGAAGAGGGGCGGGGCACTCTCCTCCTGAGTAGCCAGCTCAGTCTGCGCTGTTCCTGCCTTCTCTCCACTCTCTGTGCTCTCGGATCAGGAGGGGGTGATCCTTGCTCTTTGCCGGAACTCTCTCATGTTCATCCTGACCCTGTTCCTCCCCATGTAATCCTGAAAGGACTGGCCTTGCCCTCCCCCATTTTCCTTCGAAGCCAACGAAGACACCCCCACAATATCTGTTGGTTCAGCTTCCAGCTCCTCTTCCCCTTCAGATTCAGGCTCCGATGGGGGGGAGGGGGCATGACACAATGCATTGAAATTAATTGGTCTCTCTCAAGCCAACCTTGATCCCAGGTAACAATCTGGAAGCATCCAAGCAGCTTTCTGGGAACGGATGCAGGGAGAGTTTCTCATTGGCGGCTTCTAGGAATGGGTTCACTGCTTCCCTGTCTCCCCTATCTTTTCTTTTTTGTTCTTTTCCAATTTTTCTGGTGGTCTCCTATCCTTTCCTATTTTTTAAGATCGGCCAAAGTTGGCAGTATGCTGCCACCTACAGGTGGTCCTCGGCTTACAACAGTTCATTTAGTGACTTGTTCAAAGTTATGGTAGCACTGAGAAAAAAAGTGACTACCATTTTTCATGCTTACAACCATTGCTGCATCCCCAGGGTCACGCGATCCAATTTTGGATGCTTGGCAACTAGTATTTATGATGGTCGTCGTGTCCCTTTGGTGGCCTTCTGGCCAGTCAATGAGGAAGCCAGATTCACTTAATGACCATGTTTCTAGGTTAAAAACTGAGGTCAACCGCTGTGGCAGGAAAGGTCATAAAATGGGGCCAAATGGGCTTAGCAAATGTCTCACTTAGCCACATAAATGTTTTAGGTCGTAATTCGAGGACCACCATTGTACCGTGAACACCCGAATACTTAAATAAGACATTCCTGGGAGCCTCGAGCAGGAGACGTGGCTGGGAGAGGCTCCATGCGTTCAAAGGAAGCCCTTGTGGAAGGCTGGTCTCTCCCACCGCCCCCAAGGCCACCCCTCCCCAAGCCAAGCGGTGCAAACCTGAGGATGAGGTTGATTTCGTCCTCCTTGGTCCACTCAGTTCCTCCACTCTGCTTCCAGTTGAGGTAGTTGAGCCACTTGGAGCGGCACTGCTTCTCCGACCGGCTCCCCACCCGCTCGGCCACTGCAGCCCAGGAGACCCCCTGCGTGACGATGTCCCCAGGCTCGGTGCTTGTGAGTTCGTGGACCACTTCAGCGAGTCTCTTCTCTTCTTTCTCCGTCCATTTCCCTGAAGGGGAAACAAGCCAAACAGCCGGAGCCCTTAGACTTATTGCATTTTTGGGAGTATAAGAGGCGCCTAGCTTTTGGGGAGGAGAACAAGGGGGAAAAAATGTGCCTCTGCCTCCCAGCCATTGGCCTTCTTGCAGCACACAGCCTGTTTCAGCTTCAGCACAGCTTGATTAGCACAAGCAACTGATGGTTGGTTGGATCGGCCTCCCGACAATCAGCTGTTTCAGGCTGCAGGGATCGTCATTGCCTATTGCCATCTCTGTGTGCCCCATTTTCGGAACAGGCAGAAAATGGGGCACGTGGAGGCTGAAAATTGGGCGCAGCATGCAGCCAATTCTGAGACACATAATTCACTGTCACCTTTGACCCTGGTTTTCCACCACCCCTCTGGGTGTATCATAATTCATATTCTCCAACGAAACACGTTCATAGCCAAGTGTCATCAATCATGCTTCTCCAATTAGAGATTTGCAGACAGAGATTCTGGTAGCTTAGCTATAATCTTTGCAAGATAAGAATGGAATGCACTTTCGGTTCCAAACTGCTGTCATGCTCTTCCAGATTGCTGCCTCCCCTTCTGTTCATGGCAACTCTAAAACAGGCATAGAAATGTTTTAGGAGTCGACACGAGTCTCCTAAAGTCGATGTAGGTGCCTTGTGTGCAAAGCCAGCATAACAGTATGGCTAGAGTTTCCTTGGCAGGTGTTTTATTCACCGTACCTGTGTTGCAGGTGTCCTTCATCAGTCGGCACCGGTCTTTTACAGATGAAGCGCTCCGTCCGAGAGCGGCTCCTATCGTCGCCCAGTCATTCCCATGCTTGATTCTTAATCTAAAGGGGAGGAAAAGCGATTAATTTTTGGTCGTCAGGGCTGGGGAGATCAGCTGCTGCATGGTGGGCTAATCTACACGGATGGGAATAGCAGCAAAGAAGACGAGATCATCGTTCCAAAATGTTGTTTTCTATAAAGGGAGCATGGAACAGTTCAGCCCTATATGAGCACACAGAGCACAGAATCAACGAAGCTTTTCTAAGCAAGTTTTGTGCGTGTGTGTGTGTGTGTGTGTGTGATGACAGTTCATTCACACAATTCATTTGGAGTATGTTCCTTTTCTTCCCTTGAGTGTCAATTCGGGAGTCTTCACTTGTCCATCTAAGAGGAAACCCAAGTTTCTTGAATGGGATATATGAACGACTGGCAAAATCCGGTTGAAATAAAACTTACTCTTTCAGTTTTTCGATCTCTTCGGGAGTGTACCTGTTTAAACGTGGAAACAGTATATTTAATGAAGATGGAAATATATGTTCAGAAAACAAATTTATCTTGAGACGCTATGTTGAGGAGAGCTTGGGGATAAAAGGGAAGTCCGAGGTCTCCTGTCCTTTGCTATCTTGCATACAATTTGCTACCTTGTTTTCCCAATGATAGTCCTATCCTGAAAGTAAGTCCTAGCTTGATTTTTTTACACATGTGCCCAATATAAGCCCTACCCCCCAAATAAGCCCTAATTAAGATCCCACCCACTCCAGAGTGGACGAGTAAGAATTAAGCCAGGGTGGGGATGGGGTGGTGGTAGAGCTGTCCTACTACTTACCTTTGGACAGGTGTACTCAGGCCTCGTACACACCGACACCTGCCTTGCCGGCTCATCTTTTCTATAGTCGGCAAGGCAGGCCAGGCTTTTCTGAAGGCCTCTGGAGCTAAGAACAAAGCTCTGGATCGATCCAGAGCTCTGTTATGGGCTGCAGAGGTCTTTAGGAAAGCCTTGCCGGCTGCAGAAGTAGTAGTTCCTGAAGGCCTCTGACCGTGAAAAGGAGCCCTGGGGTAACACACGCAAGTGAGGTTAGTCAGTGAAGGATGTCCCCTGAAAATAAGATTTTTTTGTGGCAAAAAAACTATAAGACAGGATCTTATTTTGGGGGAATTGTGATAGTTCCCATTGTTGGAAATCGTGATTTTAATGATGATGATGATCCCTGTGAAGATGCCACCAATGAACCTCTCTCCTCCACCTCCATTGGATTGGTGCTCAGGATATTTGCTAGGAATGGGTGGAACTTAATTTGGATTAATCTCCCAGATCTTCCATATATGTATGTATGTATGTATGTATGTGTGTGTGTGTGTGTGTGTATGTATATATATATATATATATATATATATATATATATGTTTTTTTTAAGTTTCGCGCGAGATATATACATAGTGTGAACTAGATATAAAAGCATAATACAACTAATACGGAAAGAGTATAATCCCACAGATACATATAGATAGATAAGCTTTTAAAGTAAATGTAGCAACGTAAAATATCAAAGAACAGAATATAACTCATCTATAAGACCGCATAACAGACATATAATAATAAATAGAAGATTATATAATAGTAGAAGAAATACAAGAAGGATACATCACAGCCAGATTGGTTTAATAAAATAGATGAAGGCATAGCCAATAATAAATGTGGCAAAGAATGTATTAATAATTCACATAAACTAGATATGAAGAAATAATAGAAGAAGATCTTGGATACCTGTTTAATATAATAAGAAACTTGGATATTGATAATGATATAGAATTGATATTCTGGTTTCTTTTATGAATAACATAGTAATTGTAGAGACCTTAAAATAATGAGCTGAAGCAAGACATAATAAGAATTACCTGATATTGAAGGACTATTCAAGTGCAGAACATATAAAAGACATATCAATAGTAGAAGAGAACCGAGAACAATATTATCTATGAGGAGCTAGGTATATCAACCTGGGTGCCTGAGTGGAAGGGGATGTTTGAGACTGAGTTATCAGAAGGAAGAGTCTGATTAAGTGCACCAGTGATTAGCCTGGCTAAATAGTGGTGATGAGAAGATCTTATCTATATTAGAGAGTGCAAAGAGAACATTACACAAATGATAGAACAAAGTACAATGCTGGAAATCAATCTCATATCAAAAAATATATCATGAACAATATTCAGGAATCTTTTAAAAATTCAAACAAAATCTCTAATAGAAGCTATCTCTGAAAATGATTCGGTGGTGGAATATATCTAGTAGTTGGCATAGAAGTATTTAAGTGCACTTGAAAGATTGAATGTATCAAGTGACCTGTGGCTTTCATGTGATTGGAATTATAGTAGAGGAGTGTTCACAGCTATTTATACTGAATAAATTTTTGTGTTTAACATCCCAAGGTGAAAAAAAGAGATAACATAAAATAATATCTATACTATATAGATCAGGTACCCAATGATATAAGTGAGAAAACCCGAAAGGCAATGAAATATACAGGGAATTTGTATATGCCCTTTGTTTTCCAGGTTCACTATATGTAACATTTAGGGAGTTATATTAGAGATGGATAGCTAATTTTAATTAGATCTGTTATATAGAGAGAACAGATCATATAGAGAGATGACATGTGATCGATATCTTACTATTTATAATGATTATACATAAACAGATAACACTCAATAATAAATGTAAGAGAGACAGGACAGAAAAAAACTGATTACCACAATAGATAACTAGTTCCATCTAATCTCTAGAGGTACTCATGTATATTATTAGGTAGAATAGTTTATTGTGCGATCAGCAGTTGGTAAGATTTATAGTTATTATTAGAGACCATATAGACGACAGATCAAACATATACAAAGATCAAGAGAAATAGAACAAATTAGATTCAATCAATATAATAATATGATAGTAAAATATAGATCAAGACAACAAGACGGAATAAATAAAGAATAATATACTAAAGAAGATAGAATATTAAGATATAAAATAATAATAATTGAGAACACACAGAAGAAAATTATATCATAGTGACTGAAAAGATAAAGAGATGAGTGAGAAGAATAATAATGGAGAGCGAATAATAGAAGGAATAGACGGATGTAGAAATAGAAGATATTATATAATATCTAGAAGTATAATATGGAAATAGAATAGTACACCAGACGATAAGACATCATAGTATCTTTATAGAGTTAAGTACAATACTAAGAATGGTAGTTGTTTGAGTTATAAGTTCCGTTTCCATGGTGAACTTTGATTTGGGGTGTGTATTGGTTTACGATGAATGTAAGAAATATGTATATAGGTATTCAATTTATCCATGAGGGACACAAATCTACAACACTGTTCACGAAGTCAATACTTACCAATAGTTTGGGATATTAGGGCGATGGCATTTAGCCAGGGCTAACACGGAATTCGAATCTTCGATGACAGGTCAATGCATGCGGTGACACAGTGGTGCATCCCATATGGGGCTCCCTTCCAATTTGCTTGTATCTTGTCCTTTGCTATATGAAATATGTTGTTGGTTAGGCAGTTTCTGTTAGTTCCATGAGGCTGTTTAAGCTAGTTGATTTATTTTGATGATTTCAAGAGTTTCTTTTATTCAGGAGCTTGAGTGAACAGTGAAACCACGTCGAAACTTACAAGCAGATCTTCTGTTCACGTGTAGAGTCCTTGATCTATTTCTTAAGAAGTGGTGATGAGTTTTGTACGTTATGAAGCTGGCAGTTTCAGCATGGACTTAGTTGTTTTTCAAGTGTTTAGCTAGGTTTTGTATGGTGCTCCTTATGGAGCTACTGATGGTCTGAGAGGCATGGCCTTCTTTGTGTATTTTTGTGGAGGCCATATAATTTTGGGGATGTAGAGATTTTTCTCTTGGATAGATCGTCCTGTATGATTTCTTTGCTTAAAATGATGCTTGGTTTATAATTCTTCCTTTTGGTTAATTTTTCCATGAATGTCGGTTGGGAATCTGGTTCTAAGCTCGTTGATATGTGGAGTCTTGGGAGTAGGTCTGTCAATTTTTTTTCATAGTTCTTTTACTGTACCATGACTACTGTGGCATTTTCCTTTTGTCTGCTGTGGAGTATTATTATGTGCTTTATCATAATTAATATATTACTATAAATGTAAAATGAACATTTCCATTATATATTATATAAATACTAAACCCAGGTGAAACCTGGCTGTATCCTAATGATTTAGCAGCCCATCCTTTCACACGTAAAGCCCAAGCTGCACGTGAAAGCCTCCACCACAGGGAACAGATGTTGCCACAATCAAAGCCACAAAACAGACAGAAGGAAACCAGAAACACCAATCAATCAAACTCCAAGTCAGGAACACAGACCACAGACTACCCAGCCAATCAGAGATAGGCCAGCCTCGATTTGAAACCAAAAGCTGTCCGAGAGCCGCAATCCAATACAGGAAGAAGCCTGGAATTGATGCAGGATGAGTACTTTCTGCTGAAACATTGCTACCTAACAAACTTTAAAGCACTTCAATATACGTGGCTGATAATACACTGAAGGAAGTCTGAACTCTAGCAACACATGTACAGTTACCCGCGAAAGCTTAAAAAAACATACCATACATACATACACTACAGATCTATATATATACCATGCTTTTTTCTAAGCTTTCGCGGATACTTACATGTAAATGCTGGTTAGGCTTCCTTCGCTATTATCCCACGTTCATTGTAAGTCTCTGGTGTAAAGTTTGTAGCAACGTTTCAGCAGCAATCTCATCTGCCATCATCAGGCTTCTGTGTGGATGTGGGTCTCACAGCTTTCTGTTCTCAAATTTGCAGCGCTGGGTGCTGCCATTCTGATTCGGCTATGAGCCGGGTCTGTTGTTCATTGGACTTGGGAGGTTTGACTTGATGGTGTTTCTGGTTTCTTCTGTCTGTTTGTGGGCTTTGATTGGCTGGCCAACCCTCTGTTCTTCGTGTTGGAGGCTTTCAATGCAGCTTGGCTCCTCCGTGTGAAACACGCTGCTCTTCATTAGCAGTGGGTTTCACCCTGGGTGCCTGGTGGGGGGGTTTGAGCTGGAGGTATCAGAGGGAGTCTGCTTTGTGCCCAGGTGTTTGCTTCGGCTTGTCGGTTGAGATCTTTCTATTTGAGAGTGCAGGCTCCATAATGAGTTGACAAGTCACTGAGGAATTCATTCTCTTCCTATTCATTGCTGTCAGGTCTTTTTTCATCTTATGGCATTCTCTGATGATTCTGTGCGCTGGGTTTTTCTATAGGTGGCTAGGGTTTAGCTGCCAGTTGAAGTTGATGTTTGTGACCTAGTGGTTTTCATGTTGTGGACTATGTAAGAGAGGTGTTGCTTCCAGCTTTTTTACTGCATTTTTGTTGTTGCTCTAGGCGATATACTGTACTTATCTGCCTCTTCCAATGTATTGTGGCCGTGGCTGATGATGTACAGGGAATTTTCGTATTTATGCCTTGGTTTTCCAGTGTTCAATTTCTTTTGGGGTTTTTAAGGATGGTGCGTTATTTTTTTGTCTGTTTGATGACGGCAGTCTTGATTTGATGCGCTGTGTTAGTATCTTACTGATTTTATCTAGTACATATATGGCTGTTCAGCTTCCTTCGGGTATTATCCCACGTCATTGTCGTGCTTTTAAAGTTGTAGCAATGTTTCAGCAGAATCTCATCAGACTTCTGTATTGAGTTTGTATTTTATTTTTTTATTTTATTCTGTATTTTATACAGAAGCCTGATGATGGCAGATGAGATTCTGCTGAAATGTTGAACAGCACACATGTAAGTACCTGCGAAAACTTAAAAAAACATACATATATATATAAAAACATAAAAAACATAAAAAAACATATATAAGTATATATATTATGTATAATATTATAATATATATATTATATTATATAATATATTATATTATATTTATATAATAAATATTATTCCTAACATTTTAAAGCCTGTAGTCCTCTCTTCCACCTAGAACCTGGGGCCCTGGAGTGGTTCCCAGCTCACACTCCTCCCCTTCAGGTCAAACCTTAGGAAGGTTCATACTTGCCAACGTGGTTTCGGTCATCGTACATGCGAAGGACGCGTCTATAAACAGCAAAGAGTGGCCGGTTCAAACCCCAGGCAATGGTCCTGTAGAAATCTTTCCTTTCATCTTTCGACATCTCAAAAATGATCTCGGTGGCATCTTTGATTCCACGGGCCTGTTTACACAAAGAGGACAATTTCAGTTTCCCTCCCTTACAGGAAGTTAAAACTGATTTTCTTTTCTTTTTCTGGACAGCCTCCCCAAAACAAGTAGGGCAATTCAAACTCTAATCAATCTTAGTCACTTCCTCTTCATGATGACAAATTTGGGGGGCAGGATTTGATTTTGCAGGTTTAAGACAGTGGCTGAACAATGCAGGTTTTATACTATTGCTTGGTTATACGATAATTGTAATAACTACAGGTTTAATATGAAGTTAAACTGAGACGGAGCTGATGTTTTTTCCTTTTTGAAAAATAACAACTAGGCAATCAGGAAAAGGTGCAAAATTCATTTCCCTGGAAATCAACATGGAACAAATGACCTCTTATTTATAATGGATTTTAAGATCAAAACAAGGATGTTCAAATCCATAATCCTTTTATACATACATGCATACATACATACACTCACACACACAAACTCTATTATAAATGAATTCAGCTAAAAAGTTCTTTGTAGCTGGCTCACTGAAGGGGACAGGCTGATTAAGGAATTGGGCTGACTTGGGCCTCCTTGTGCACTTTTAAAGAAAAGGTTGAATCAACATCAGTCAGGGTCAAACTGAGGTTCAGGATGTCCTGATTTAAGATTTACTGGCTTCATGACAACTACTGAGTCTTTGATTTAACGCTATGAGAAGGTCAGACAGTCCCACATTAAACAAAAGCACCATTCATTATTTGGTTAAACGGTACATAAACAGTCTGGATGCTGCTTAACCAGATTTATTGCTTTATAAGCTCCTGCAAACTCAGATGAAGAGTGTAGCCTCTTCACATATGGAGGGAAAGGGACCCATCAGTATCCAGAAGGAAGTTTTTCCTGGAAATTGGGAGCTACAAGAGAGATGGGAGAACTCTACAGAATCCCACTTATAAAACCTCTGAAACCCATCAGACGGAAAAGACCAATGTCTGAAACTAGGACGCATATTGAGAGCAACACAAACCTTCAAATAACGCTCAATGTTACTCATCAAAATCTGAATTTCTTCCTTCGACCACATGCCCTGTTTCCACTTATGACCTTAAAAATGGAGAAGAAGCTGTCACACACAGACACCCCACCAGCAGTTCAACTTATGGGGAACGATTAGCACAGAGAAGTGGAGAAGGTTTCTTTACATCAGGAGTCCCCAAACTTGGCAACTTTAAAGACTTCTGATTTAGATCCACTTCTAATCCAACAGATAAATTTTAGTAATCGGTTTGTAGCCACTATAACATCATTTTTTTTAATATAAGCTGACAGAGAAAGGCAATTGTTGGGTGGCTTAAAACATAATGTTACGATCATTAAATCAAATATAATTTTTTCAGTGCTTTTCCGAGTCATGCAAAGTGGTTTTATATCTGTGCACCCAATTCAACAAGCACTTATCTGTTATATTTTCATACATGCAACAAAAGTCATACTATATGGTACACAAATGCTGGCGTTTAGCCCTGATAATAAATGCCACAAATTGGATTTCTAGTATTTCTAGACAGCAAAAAAAAAATATGTAAAGGGTGGAATGCCAGGGAATCCAATAAAATACAAGTTATAATTTAGCCATATGCTAAAAAATACTAAATATAAATATTCATTAGCTCTTATTGCAAAATAAGCTAGCATCTTGTCCTCAAGTTAAAAACAGATTGATTCCTCTCACAATAAGGTCATACTTTTCTGTCATGCACCAAATACTCACAGGCCTCCGTCCTGTGGAAGGCCCCGAGATGCCTCCACAAATGGAAAATGCAAACTTGCCTTTGTTTGTTAAACAATCCTTGTCTTCTTTGGTTGTAAACCAGGCCTGACTGACAGCCGAGACTTCTTCGTTGGCTAAAGAAGAGATTTCGTCCAGCTGCTCGTTCTGAAGGATCTGGGAGAGGTAAACAGGAGAGGAAGCTCTTTAAGCCACGGCTCCTCTGATCACAACTGCCTCAAGATGGGTGGACTTCAGCACTCAGAACAATAAACTATGTTTTATACTGTCAAGTCCCGCCAGAGCCATGGCCAAAGACTGCATGGGACATCTGTAGGGGGTGTTTCATGTACCTGAATCTGAGTCACCGTTCCTTCGTTAACCTCATGGTCAGCGACTTCCGTGGTGGCAGTCATGGTCACCTCAAAGCTCTGGTCACTTTCTGAAACTGGAAAGCACAGCAAGGGTTCAGCTTGCCTAGTAGGATTGCTGTAAATGTTCTTCTCACATGCGCACAGCAGCTACCCTCCCTCCTCGGTGTGCATGAGCTGGGTCTCCTTGCTATTTCTGTCTTGCCACCTGTGTTCTTTAGGGCCAGTTTGGTCTAGTGGTGAAGACATCAGGAGACGGGGAGCTCTAGTCCCACTTTAGCCATGAAAGGCAGCTGGGTGATCTTGGGCCAGTCCCACTCCCTCAGCCCAGCCTACCTCACAGGGTTGTTGTTGTTCTTGTTTTGGGGAAACCTGACAGGGTTGCTCTAGACAGAAGGAGGAAGGTGTGTTGGATATGTTTGTTGCCTTGAGCTGCTTGCAAAAATAATAAAAGTGATATATGAATGAAAGAATGAATGAATGAATGACTGGAGTGGGTGGACGGAAATGGATGGATGGATGGATGAATGAATGGATAAATGAGTGGGTGGATGGATGGTAGATGGATGAATGGATGGTGGATGGAGGGATGGATGAATGAATGGATAGATGAGTGGGTGGATAGATGAGTGGGTGGATGGTGGGTGGATGGATGAATGGATATGAGTGGATGGATGGATGAATGGTTTACAGACTGGGGTAAGGAATAGCGGATCACTTGACCAGCCAAACCAAAATTCCCTTCCCCCTCCTTTTCCAGATCCTCCTCCTGGTCCACCTATGTGGTCTCCCTCAAGCAGCCCCCCTCCCTCCCACAGCCTCTGCAGAGCCTCCCAAAGGCCCCCTTACTTGGAACCGCAACGACCGAGATGCAGGGAGGGTTGCCTTCAACGCTCTCGTCATCTTCCGAGGATAAGCAGAGCCTTTTGTGGGGGGGAGGTTCGGGGCTGTCTTCGGAGTCTACGCCGTCTGCCTCTAAACGCCCGCGGAGAGAAGGAGGAGAAGGACAGCCATGAGACTTGGAAGGGAACCGTATCAGACATGATTATTATCTCTTGCTGAACTGCCTGCTGCAGGATCAGGTAAGGCCGCCGCCTGACACTCAACTGGAAATCCTAGGGAGAAATGGAGTCACTGAAAAAAGTGCCACTTTCAATTAAGTTCCTGAAAAATATTCACAGTTTAGCTCTTGGTCCGCGGTACACAATCCATTTTTTTCTTCTTCTTATGACTCTTTAATTGCTTAAAGGTGGAGCTTAAATTCAAGGTGGAGTCGGGCAACTGAGTGGAGCTGAGCATTTACTGGCCGGATGCCTTTCCTGACACCTGTGCGGAGTGCACAGCAGATGTTTTCTCTTTGCACCAAGAGAAATATCTGCCGCTACCTAGCATCGAACTCTCAACTTCCCAAGTGGGAGGAGAGCATCTTCACCTCTAGACCACTGTGCCATTCATACTTTTACTCCTTTTTCCATCCCGAGAGGCTAGCAGCTAATGTTTAGTGGTGTGATTCTTCGCTTATAAGGAAAAAAAATTAAAAATACAAAATTAATGGAGAAAAAATTCAGAAAGTCTGACCTGCTCTCTGGTATCATGCCCTCTAAAGAATGAATGGCCTAATTTCCTTTTTTTTTAAAGTTAAACTTCCAGGTCTAATACTTTGCCCACAATATCATTAAAAGGAATTTTCTTTCGTCCAATTTTCATACACATTAAAATCTAATGGGTTAAGAGTCGTTCGTTGCAATAACCAAACCATCACAAGGAAGCATTTGTTGTTTTAATGTACAATTCCAATGGGAGTAATCAAAGCTGTTATGCAATTAATATGTGTGTAATTGATGTGGTCTCACCCTCCCACATCCAATTCCACTCTCAAGCAACTTGAATGTAAGGAGCAAAGTGTGCAAAACTCCTTGCTGGAGACCCCAAAAATTGGTTTTCGAGGGAAATGTCCAGACTGGTTCAGGGCTTGGCAGCTTCCTCATGCCTCAGCACGATGGCTCAGAGGACAAAGGCACTGAGCTTGTCAGCTGGAGAGCTGGCAGCCCAGGTTTGAGACCCGAGCACTCTGTGATGGAGCAAGTTCCCATTCCTTGCTCCATCTCCTGCCCACTGAGCAGTTCGAAAACAGGCAAATGCGAGTAAGATTAATAGGTGTAAAATTAATACATTCTCTGATGGGAAGGTAAGAGTGCTTTCTGCGCCTTTGGTGTGTAGCCCTGCTGGCCACGTGACTGTCTTCGGACAAGGCTGGCTCCCTTGGCCAAGAAATGGAGATGGGCACCATGTCCCAGAATTGGACACAACCAGATAGGGAAAGTTTTACCTTCTTTTTAACCATATTTCATCAGTGAGATGACAGTCTATTTTGAGGGGTGGGATTCAGGAAGTGAAGTGGGTGACTTAAGAAAATGCAAGCCTTAATTCATCCATTGCAGACCCTTGATGTTTTTTTTTAAAGGACATTCCTCATATTCCTCCAGGAAACTAAATTTCCCAGTGACGCTGACAATTGTTTCTCCCAAATTTTATGACCAATCGAAGCCATCCGTCCCACCCAGCTGTGCAACTAAGTCCAATATCCTGGTCTGAGGAGTGATTGTAATTTGAAATAACATGAATGAAAGCATACAGTCAAAGAACAGGTGTTCAATACCATCCTGAGGGCAGTGAAGAATAAGGTTGCCTTGGGTATCTTGTGTCAGAGTCACGGAATTCACGGTTTCCACTGTTACTGTGTCAGATTCTTCTTCAACTGTGGTCATAATCAAATCTAAAAGAGAAGAATCACGGATTAGCCATCGGGTGATCATTTGTTCACCAGTAAAGGAGAATAGTGGAAACCCAGGGTTGAACATCTGGGGTCCTTGGTGCTCTCTGAACACGGCCGTTATTCTCTTGCAGACATTTCATTATCCAAAATAGGTAACATCACCAGAGTTAAGTCTACTCTCACTGACGATGTGATCTAGTTCAGGTCATGAAATGTCTGCAAGAAAACAAAAACAAAAGCCAAGGGGACAATAAAGATTTCTGAGCATCCGGGCGGAGAGAAGAAACTCTTTTTTGCTATAAGTGAAGAGGAGCGGAAAAGAAATAAAATATTAAGTATTTTGTTGGAGGAAGGCTGCTTGAATTTATAAAACAGAGCTAAACTGTAACAAGACTCTAAAAGATAATAATTTTAATTAGAGTTTTGTAACTGAACTATAACTCCAGGAAGAAGAAAGTATAAAAGAGGAAGTGGCTGAATGAAAACAGTCTGTGTATATCTGGATTGCTTGGTGGATCTGTTGGGACTTTTGCGGAAATCAATTATTTGAAACACTAAAAACATTTGGTGGAGAAAAGAAAACTTTTTTTAGCAATGGCACTATTGTTGATGAACTGAAATTTAATTTAAAAAGCTAACAGAAGAGGATCAAGAAGGGAAAGAGCTCTTCTGGATTGTTTCCATTTTTAGAAATGGCGATTTATACTACACAAGAAACTACAAGAACAAGAAAAACTGGGATGAAGAAAGAGCCATTCTTTAATGAACCAACAACTTAGCCGGGGAAGAAAAAGGGAAAGAGGGGAAAGAGAATGGAGAATGTAAGAAATTTAAAAAAAAAACAACCAAAAAAGGGAAAAATAAGGTGAAAATCAATACAGTGTCAGAAAGCAACAGAAAAGAGAAATACAGAAGAAGCGTGGAGATTAAGAAAGGTGGAGATTAAGAGACAAGGGGGTAAAAAGACAGGATTGGGAGAAAAGAAAGGAAGGAAACAAAGGGAAGAGAAGTTAAAGGTTTACCAACAAGATGTAAAGAACAAGATCTACTTCCAGAGATAGTGGAGTAAAATATGATAAAAAAGAGATTTCTGCAAAGTACACAAGATTATATTGTTTGTATTTATATTTTGAAATATGTTAGAAAACTGGATTTAATAATAGAGTTAAATTTGCTATGATTATTGTTCTAATTATATCAATAAACTTATTACTTTTTATTTTGTTACTATACTGTAATGTAGCTTTTAGAACATACTAAGCAGAAATCAGAAATGAAAAGTTATATTATTTTAAGTGTTAAAATTTAAGGGGACAAGATTTAAAGGGGTCATACTTCATTAGTGATTACAGGAGAAAATTTTTTGTGTTTAATGAGAAAAGATAATAGAAAATTGAAATAGAAAGACAAAAGATATACATATATTGATTTAAATTGAGATGAAATAAATAAATAGAATTAAGAAGAGTGAAGAAGGGGAGAAGCCTATGTAGAAAAATGTTGAATGGTAAATAAGATATGACATGGGATAAAAAAGTGAGCATGAATTCGAATTTAATGTCTGTACAAAAAAGATGTAACCTGGGAAGCCGCTTTTCCAAAAGAAGTTTTTGTGTTTTGTTTGTGTATGTTGGTTTATTGAAAATCAATAAAAAAAATTCAAAAAAAAATATAAAAAAAAAAAAAGAAAGCAGGCGCCTTTCTTGGCCAAAGGCCTGGGAATTTCAATATCATCCATCCATCATTTATATGTACCATTCATTTGTGCACCTATATATCTATATCTATTTATATCTGTGCACACACAAGAAGAGACAGACATCATGATCTCCGGGACTTAAAATATATTATCCAGTGTTTCTTCTTTTGTAGCTACACCTGAAACTTGTATTTTCAGGATAGTTTGCAACACACATGCATGCATATAAACACATATACCTGCATGTATATATGTATGTACATGTGTGTAATATATATATACACACGTATATACACATGGATACAGACGTGATATGTACGTACATGTGTGTGTGTGTGTATAATATATATATATATATATATACACACGTATATACACATGGACAGATACAGACGTGATATGTATGTACATGTGTGTGTGTGTAATATATATATACACGTATGTACACATGGACAGATACAGACGCGATATGTACATGTGTGTGTGTGTGTGTGTGTAATATATATATACACATGGACAGATACAGACGTGATATGTATGTACATGTGTGTGTGTAATATATATATATATATACACACGTATATACACATGGACAGATACAGACGTGATATGTATGTACATGTGTGTGTGTAATATATATATATACACACGTATATACACATGGACAGATACAGACGTGATATGTATGTACATGTGTGTGTGTATAATATATATATATATACACACGTATATACACATGGACAGATACAGACGTGATATGTACATGTGTGTGTAATATATATATATACACACACGTATATACAGATGGACAGATACAGACGTGATATGTATGTCCACGTGTGTGTGCGTGTATACACCCCCCCCTCTCCCAGAGACACACGTACACACGCTAAGGAGACAGACCGGCACTGGTGATGCTCCCTCGTTGGGTCCTGTTTGCCAGAGAAGCCGCCGCCTGAGGCCCCCGAGGGCCCTTCCCATCCATGTGCGTGCATGCACCCCCCCAGACGGCCAGGACGCCTTGAGCGAGCCGCCTCCCTGCCTGCCTGGCCTCCCGCAGCCCCTCCCCCCACGGACTCCCTGGGGGGGCAGGGAGGGGGCGCGCTCAAAGGAGGCGCCCACGGGGGGGGGGAGGGAAGTTCATCTGCCACTCTGGGAGAGAAGTGATATTTATTCACATGGATCGAGCGATATATTCCCCCCCCCCTCCGGAGGACCCCGAGGCGGCCCCGTTCCTCCCCCTCCCTCCGGGCGCTGACAGGCACCTACTTCCTGTTTTGGGTCCGGGCACTCGAGAGGCCAGGATGGAGGCTCCGAAATGCCAGGATGATGGAGCCGCCACGCCGCCGCCGCCGCCGCCGCCGCCTCTCTCGCCAGCAGCAGCAGCAGCAGCAACCAAGCGGCCCAGGCGAAGCAGCAGCAGCAGCAGCAGCAGCAGCAGCAGCAGCAGCAGCAGCAGAGGCCGCGGAGCGGAAGGGGGCGGCGCCTGAGGAGCGGGCAAAGAGAGGCCTGCGCAGAGCGGACCGGAAGCGCCCCCTCTTTCTCACCCTCACCCGCCCGTTCCCCTCGTCTGTTCCGATGGCCGCCTTCGTCCCTCTCCCCCTCCCCTTTTCAAAACCGTCTTTTTCTCGAGGGAGACGCCTCGCCTGGGAGAGGGGCTGGACGAGCGGGCCCGCGGGGTGGCCTTGGACCTGGAGGGACTTCAACCTGGGTCCCCCCCATCCGCCTTGCTTTTTAAGGGTATCCCCTCTGGCCGGGATGGTCTGGTCTGCCCTTGGATGGGAGACCACGAGGAGATCCCAGGCACAGATGGAAAGGCGGTGGAAGTCTCTCCTGTATCGAGGCCCCTGCCTGGACACTTTATTTGAATGAAATTTGCATGTCAGCCAATGCGTCATCCCTGTAGATGACATACGCTCAATAACATAATTATAACAATAACATAATAATTACAATAATTACAATAATAACATAATAATTACAACAATAACATAATAATTACAACAATAACAATAACTTGGTTGATACGTACGATGGTGGCAAAACCATCAGCACCAGTCAATGATATTAACCATCAGCACCAGTCAGTGATATTTGTGATACATTTTTAAATGTTCAGTTGTCTGACTTTCATGTTGAATGAATAAAAGAGATAACAATAATAAAAATAAAAATAAATTATATCCTCCGACACTATCTGAACAGTTCCTATGTCCTTGGTTAGGACTCAATCTGTTGAGTTATCAACCAGCCCCAAAGGATGTGAATCTCACTAAAGATTAAATCATCATCATCATCATCATCATCATAATGCAAACAATGTCACAACACAGTCGCTCAGATGGTCCACTGGAACTTGGGTCACAACTACCATCTGCCTGTAGCAAAGAACTGGTGGGATCATAAGCCTGAAAAACTGGTCGGAAATGAGCATGCAAAACTACTGTGGGACTTCCGAATACAGACTGACAAAGTTTTGAAAAACAACATCCTGGATATCACAATTGTGGAAAAGACAAAAGTGTGGATCGTTGACATTGCCATACCTGTTGACAGCAGAATTGACGAGAAACAACTTGAAAAAGTCACCAGATATCAGGACTTGAGAATCGAACTGCAGAGACTCTGGCATCAACCAGTGCAGGTGGTTCCACTGGTGCTCGGCACACTGGGTGCTGTGCCTAAAGACCTAGACAAGCACTTAAAAACAATTGGCGCTGACAAGATCACCATTGGTCAGCTGCAGAAGGCCACCTTACTGGGATCTGCTCACATAATCTGCCGATACATCACACAGTCCTAAACACTTTGGAAGTGTGTGACTCGTGATTTGTGATACGAAACCCAGCATGGTTATCTCATTTGCTGTGTATATTGTCATTTTTTGTACAACAACAACAACAACAACAACAACAATAATAACAATAATAATAATAATAATGCCTGACCGAGTTGCTAAATTAATCCACTGGTCTTCATATAAAAATATGCCTTACCTGTATCTGAAAAGTCATGGGAGCACAAAGTGGAAAAAGTTGTTGAAAGTGAGACGGTGAAGGTCTGGTGGGCTTTCGAATACAGACAGATTGTCATTTGGAGCACAACACGCCAGATATCACAGTTGTCAAAAACCAAAAAGGGGGAAAAAATCATGAAATATCACAACCTGCCCATTGAAACTATGCAGTTATGGATGAAAGGTGTCACAGTGATACCCATTGTCATTGCAGCACTTGGCACCATGTCCAAGAATACAAAACAGGAAAATACAAAAAAGAGAAGAAAAGAAAAAAGTGCGAGTGAGAAATTAAAAAAAAGGGGAAGGAGAAAAAAAAAACCCTTTCCTTTCATCCCAGCAGACAAAAACAATTTTAATACATTATTTCCCTCTTTAAATAAAACATAACTTCTCCCATAGCTCATCTTTTAGATAAGGAAAACAGGACACAAATGGTACATCAATCAATCTTTGTCAGCAGATCTTGACTAAGGGCAACCAGATGTGACTCTTTTCTTTTAACCTTGATTGAAAAGCCAACCTCATTTCAATCAATCAGGATAGAACTGAAAGGAACTTTCCAGTCCAACTCAAACAGGGAATATACTATTTCGGACAAGTGACTATCAAGTGTTTTTGTGAAAGCCTCCAGTGATGAAACACCCACCATTTCTGGAGGCAAGTTTTCCCGCTGGTTATAAACGCTGCCTGATTTTTTTTAAAAAAATATTCTTTAACCCCTTCAAAAAAAAAAGTACCCCTCACTTTGCTTCTCTCAATTCAACATCCAGGGTTGATTCTCCTGGCAAAAGTAGTCTTGCTAGCCTGAGAAAGCCAGGAAGCGTCCAGACGTGCCATATATTATTTTCTGTGAGCAATTCCTGATTGATTCTCTGTGACTACTTGACGTTTTTTACGATGATTACTTTCCTCCAGTCTGGTAACCACTAGATGGCTCTCATCAACATATTTCGGCTTTTCAGCTCTGTAATTTCCCAAGAGTCCTTTTGGATTCTTGTTTTATTAAGGTTCCGTTGTTGAGAATAAATGGATCACACCCATTGTCCATAAAACTGTGCTATCTAAAATACTTGGTACCAAGCACCCAGCCTGGCATGGAGGAGAGATCCAGCACAAAGTTAGAGGTAGGGATGACCCACCTAAGTTCTTTGGAGCCCTATCTAATTGCTCCCAGGAGTAGCAATTGCCCTTGGACTTATATACTGCTTCATAGTGCTTTTACAGCCCCCTCTAAGCTGTTCACAGAGTCAGAATATCACCCTCAAACAATCTGAGTCCTCGTTTTTATTGATCCGGGAAGGATGGAAGGCTGAGTCATCCTTGAATAGGTCAGGATTGAACTGCTGGCAGTCAGCAGAGTTTGCTTGCAATGTTGCATGCTAACCACTGCTCCACCATGGCTCTATCTATCTATCTATCTATCTATCTATCTATCTATCTATCTATCTATCTATCCATCTATCTACCTATCTATTTATCTATCAACCATTAGTGGGCAGAGTCAGCCTGCAATACTGCAAGCTAACCACTGCACCACGATGAGTAGGTTTTCAGACTGGGGGAAGATGCCTGCATTATAGGCAGAACATAATAAAGTAGTTTAGCCTGAACT
This sequence comes from Laticauda laticaudata, assembly GCA_004320025.1. Taxonomy (NCBI): domain Eukaryota; kingdom Metazoa; phylum Chordata; class Lepidosauria; order Squamata; family Elapidae; genus Laticauda; species Laticauda laticaudata. Next base: position 8,512 of record BHFT01036184.1, on the reverse strand, counting down.
CTGCACATCTGGGTCTGGTTGTTTGCACCTGACATTTCTTGACTTGCTGAAAAGACCACTCAGTTTTCTGCTGGTGTGTTGTTTATTTATTTATTTATCAAATTGATATGGCACCCATCGCACCACTGTGGGGCTCTTATGCTTGTTGTACTGCACCAGCCTTTGAGGCATACTTCTAGATTATCAAATGTGGGAAACTAATAACAAAAGGCTAAGGTTCCCTTGTATTCAGTTTAACTTGCATCCAACCCAGGAAAATATCCAGTAACACAAACATGTTGACTATTACGGTACTATTTTATTGTGTTTGTTTTTTTAAACTTCACGGACCAGCCATATTAGCCTGTCATTCATTCATCCAGCAGGGCTACGTACCTTTTGAAGCGATTCAGAAGGTGTTCTACAGATATTGTGCCATATCACAGTGGAAGGAAAATTCCTGGTTTGGTCTGGATGTTGATTTTTAAAATTCTGTGCCTCGTCGTAGGCCTTTGTCTCCGATATATTTTTCCCCACAACTCCATCATGCATGGGAAAATGTCCTTCACGCTTTTCTCACTCCCAGCCACGATTTGAATATCCTTCAGCACCATTTTTTTTTTTCCGTTTCCAAAGCTGGACCTGCTTAGCGTCTGTCAGTTTAGTGTTGCCGCCCACAGACGCCCACATACAAAACAGCACTGGGATGTTTTATCCTGATCCGGATTTTTCCCCCTGCAGAATGTGCTTGCTATTTTGGGAAACGACTCAGTAGGTTGGCTCCTCCAGAAACCTGTTCTGGTTTCAATGTTCTCAGTGACTGCAGATGAAATAGGTAGCCCCTTCCTGCATTTGGGCTCATTTCACCTTTGATTAATTCCACCTCCGATAGTTCAAAAATCTTTCAAGAAAGAAGAAGTTAGAGAAGTTTTTTTAAAACAAGTGGGGCTGTCCCAGAGAAGAAGAGGGAGTCAATCTATCCTCCAAAGCCCCTGAAGGCAGGACGAGAAGCAACAGATGGAAACTAATCAAGGAGAGAAACAACCTGGAATTAAGGGGAAACTTCCCAACGGGGAGGACAATTCACCAGTGGAACAGCTTGCCACCAGAGGTTGTGGCTACTCCATCACTGGAGGTTTTCAAGAAGAGAATGGGCAGCCACCTGTCTGGAATGGTAGAGGGTCTCCTGCTTGAAGCAGGGGTTAGACTAGAAGACCTCCAAGGTCCTTTCCAACTCTATTCTGATTGATTATTCTGATTGATTAATAGACAGTGAGGATAATTAATCAGTGGAACAGTTTGCCTCCAGAAGTTGTTGTGCTCCAGCACTGGAGGTTTTTAAGAAGAGATCCACCTTTTTAAGAAGACAACCATCTGTCTGAAATGGTATAGGACTGTGATGGCGAACCCCAGGCAAATACTGGAAATACCGGAAGTGACGAAACGGGTCCGTTTTTCAGCCTCCAAAGGCTGCAGAGGCTTCCCTCGAGCCTATGGGAGGGTGAAAAAGGCCCGAAAATCAGCTGGAAGGCGCGCGCATGCGCAGTGCAGGTAAGAGCAGCGGCGGGGATCACACATGCATGCGCAGAGGTCATGGGGGGACCCCGCGTGCATTGCCTTCTGAGTGCTGGCATGCGAGGGAGAGAACATAAGTGTGCACGCAATTTTCAGCATAGGAGCCCAAAAAGGTACTCACCACAGTTATAGGGTCTCCTGCCTGAGCAAGGGGTTGGATTAGAAGATCTCTGAGGTCCCTTCCAACTCTGTTTATTCTGTTATTCTCAACTCTAAATAATTCTTCCCTGCCAAGAGGGGAGGACTCATCTGGTCTGTCTGCCACCACTTGCTCTCAAAAGTCTGTAACAACAACCACAACCACAAAGGACCCCTCTGATGGTCAGCAGAGCCATTGAAAAGTCTCGAAAGGAAGCTAGGATGACCCCTGGAAACAGATTTGTTGGCAGGTCCAAGGAGCACGCAGGAAATGAAACGCCGGTTAAGACAGAGGCTGGAAAAGCAAATAAGTTCCAAATGGACTTTGCAGGAAAATCGACATGTAACAGGTGGAAGGTGGAAGATGAGAATTGGCAGCAGGTCTCAAGTACAAGAGAGAAAAGGTCCTGGGGAAGCTTAGCTTGTGGGTTTTGTGGCAGGGCGACTGTCAGCAGTGACAGAAAAGGACCAAGGAGGTTAGCCAGCAAAATCTGAAGACTGACAGTCGGCATTTTCCTTCCTGTCGGTTTCAACCTCATTTCTTCCCTTCTGCCCTGCTGGGCAAATGAACGTCAGGGCCCAAAATGCCACAGAGAGCTCAGAACGTGTTTGCAGAAAGTTTCCCCCTTCCCTCCTCCTCCATCCCTTCAGAAGAGAGAGATGGACGACAGGCCTTTTTCACTGCTGCGGTCTTGCAAAGAACCGCAGGCTCTTCTTGGGCAAAACGACACGGAGGAGGCCTCCATCCAAATTTATTATGGCTGGGATGGAGAAACTCCGTCAAGGCGAAGGGGGGAAGGGGGGAGAAGCGGTGCTATCACCCGTCAGAGGGGGATGCCTTGGTAAAGGGGTGGAGCGTTGTTCCTTCGGGAGGGAAGCCATGCAAGGTCAATGTTGCAGGGTTGTCAGTTTTTTCCTCCAGGCCAGGCATTTCTGATTCAATGTCCTGCAAATACGTTAGAAAATATTCTCCAAATTTCTAGAAGTGACATTGTCACAGACTTGAAGGGGGTCCTGGATTTTTAAGACTCCGTTAAACTTTGCATCTCAAAGGTGCTTTTTTCAGAGGGCACCAGGATGGGTTGTTGTTGTTGTTTCTTCTTCTTCTTCTTCTTCTTCTTCTTCTTCTTCTTCTTCTTCTTCTTCTTCTTCTTCTTCTCCTCCTCCTCCTCCTCCTCCTCCTCCTCCTCCCTCCTCCTCCTCCTCCCTCTTCTCTTTTCTTTTCTCTGAGGAAGGAGAAGACATTTCCCTTCTCATCCAAGAAACTTGAGCAGGGAGTTGGACGAGAAGGCCTCCAAGGTCTCTTCCAACTCTATTATTCTGTATTCTACATTTATGCTTCCTTTGCCAGATGCTCTCCAGGTTGCAAAACTGTGGGGGGGGGAGGGGAAAGCTGGATGTGTCACCTCATTGTAAGGAGGAAGGGAGCAGAATTGCAACAGGTCACAGATTCTGGCGGCATTCGGCACTCCCGGAAAAGCAGAGAGGGATTCCCTTGAATGACTCTGAGGTTACGGTCACATTTCGTACCTGTAAGTCCCACGTGCCAAGCAGGGCGAGCTCTTCCTCTCTCCTGTGGTGATCCGTGTGAGGACAAACGAAGAGGACGTCTGTCCACACGACCCTTCCTCAATTGGCAACACTTTCCCCCTCCCTCCCCCCCCCCGAGATGAAAGATGCTGTGATGACCGCCAGCTATCAGAAGACAGATGGGGTGGCTTATAAATCGATTAAATAGTCTACCTTCCTCCCAGGCTTTCCATTTGGAAGGCCGGTTTATTTGCTGAAGAATAAAAGTGAATCGACTTGCACTGGGTTAGCGCTTTCTGTCCTATAAATACATGTGAATGCCACTCGAAATGAGCTCTTCAGGAGCTCTTCCTCCCTTCAGGATGATCATAATGTGCTGGCCATCACAGGGGTTTTTATTTCAAAAGCCAGGCCTTTATTTCTTTATGGATCCTACTGCCTGTAGGTGCACGACACAGAGGGGGCGGTGAAGACATTCCGTTCCCTGCATTTTAATTTTTGTTTTGGTTGAAGGTGACAAAATCAAGGCCTGCCTTGTATCTTATTGCGTTTGATTTTCTCTGATTCCATCTTATTCCATCCCAAACTCTTTCAGGGGACTGAAGAGAAATAAGATGTTGCTAATACAGGAGGAGGTAGCTTCCTTCCGGCTTCTGGACGACCTGAAGATGGCATTAATCTTTAATCAGAATAGAACGGAAGGGACCTTGGAGGTCTTCTAGTCCAACCCCCTGCTGGAGCAGGAGACCAGATACCATTCCAGACAAATGGCTGCCCAGTTTCTTCTTAAAAACCTCCGGTGTAGGAGCACCCATAATTTCTGCAGGAAAGTCCTTCCACTGGTGAATTGTCCTCACTGTCAGGAAATTCCTCCTTAGTTCCAGGTTGCTTCTGTCCTTGATTGGTTTCCATCCATGGATTCTCGTCCTGCCTTCAGGTGCTTTCACGTCCAAGAGTCCTTCTCAGCCTTGTCAATGTGACCATGTATTGACTGGCTGGGGAATTCTGGGAGTTGGAGTCCACACCCCACAGAGCATAGCTGGCTGTCGATCTCGGTGTCAGATATGAGATTCATTGGGTTTGTCACTCCTGACAGGCATCAGAGCAACACTCAATATGTACTGAACGGCTGGGGCTAAAGGATGAACTCTTATTTCTGAAATTCTGTACAAACAACCTGGTTTATTGATGTCTTCTTCTTTTTTTTTTAAGAAAAGCCACCGATTGTAGTATTTCTGCTTGTGCCTTTGCAGCAAAGGGGGGAAAAAAACCCCCTCAGAACAGACTGGCTGCATGCTGTGAATTATTTCCCTTTGAATATTACCTTCTCTGTAATAGCTTGGCAGTGCCTGGAAATCTTTGCATAATAAAAGAGCTTAGAGTATAATAAGCCAGTCAGTAGCCTGAGCCTGATAGCACCCACCGATCGTGATTATCCATAAGGCCAGTGCATTCAGTTAAACTCTTCCGCTGCTTCCAAGCTTCTGCAAGTGAAGGGAATTCCTTTTTCATCTTGCTTGATAGGTCTGGCTGTCAAAGACCTGGGAGAGGAGGACTTCTTAAAATTGGATTAAATTGAAATGGGAATCCACCAGGGGACAGAGCTGATACCGAGTGTCAAGGATAACAAACAGAAGTGGAAATCAAACCAAACATCTCTTCCAAATGAAAGACAATCTCTTTAAAAGCTTTTCCTGCTAAGCTGCCAGGATGGGATTTACGAAGGAGATTGCTTCCAATTTCACTAAAGCTCATACATTCCTAGCATGGTGTTGGGTACCGCCTGCCTCCTATTTGGTGGAATTACTCTCTCTCTCTCTCTCTGTCTCTCTCTTTTTCTCTGTGTGCCTGTCTCTGTCTCTCTCTCTCTCTCTCTCTCTCTCCCTCTCATACAATTGCATTCCCTATCAGAAGGGAAGAGGGCAGTTTGCCTTTGGGTGGTTCAGAGAGTGGAACCCTGTCTCTGGCGCGTAATTAGGAAACTGTATCACGGATAATCGATGCTAAAAGCCCAAGCCCTTTCTTTCGAGAGCTCTTCTTACAGGCCGATAGAGGCCGCTTTCCAATAATGCAGGATGTGGGTATGCAGTGCTTTCCCCATTCAGAAAATTGACTGGAGAGGAAATCGCATGTTAGTGCATTACCATTCATGAGTCACCCTCTCCCATCACGACGATGGAGGAAATGAGGCACAGGGGTGAGGAATAGTCCGAAAGTATTCCTCACTTTGGGGGTGAGGAATCGTCTGAAAGGTCAGAAGATCTGCTGCCTTTGACTATCACAGTCTGAGCCCTTCAAACCTTAGGCCAGGGGTGTCCAAGCTCTGCAGTTTTAGGATAGGATAACAGTTGAAAGGGACCTTGGAGGTCTTCTAGTCTAACCCCCTGCTTAGGCAGGAAACCCTGTACCGTTCCAGACAAACGGTTGTTCAATCTCTTCCAGTGCTGGGGAATTCAAAATTTCTGAAGGCAAATCAATTCCACTGGTTAATTATTCTCATGGTCAGGAAGTTTCTCCCTAGTTCCAGGTTGCTTCACTTCGTGATGAATTTCCACCCGTTGTTTCTTGTCTTGCTTTCTGCTGTTTTGGAAAAATAGGTTGACCCCTCTCCTCTTTCTGGCAGCCCCTCAAATACTGGAAGACTGCTATCCTGTCCCCCCTAGTCCTTCTTTTCATTAAACTGGACATACCCAGTTTCTACAACCATTCATCGTATTTTTTTAGTCTTCCACCTCCTAATCATGATTATTCATTCCTGGTGGAACAAACTCAACTTGGCCTTGTTCTAGATGGCCCAGATGTTCTGGCCTCAAGACCTTCCTTCCTTTGACATCTCTCTCTCTATGTATGGGGCTCCATTGTCCAGCTTGCACAGGGTTTGTGAATGCAGCTTTGTTTTGTCTGTGATCCATCCTTTCATGAAAGCCTTTGAGGGCAGCTGCTTTCAGCAATGCCCTGGAATGAAAACATAATAGCTGAGCACACAGAAGCTAAAAAAAAAAAAAAGNAAAAAAAAAAAAAAGCCCTCCAGAAAAAATGCACTAAATCCTCTTCTTATTTCCTTCCATTTTGCTTTATTCCCCCCCCCTCCCCCCGGACAATTCAGGAAAACAAGACAGAGTTTAACACAGCCGCCATTATCTGCCCATCACCCAGCTTTTTCCAGCCTGCAGCTGGAAGGTGAATTTGACTAGCTCATTTATAACAGAAATCAAGCCAATCTCCGATAAGAGTTCCCAGCCACTGTAGATTTTTCACACCTGAGTTCTTCTGCTGCGGTAAGTGATAATTTTCACAAACAAGCAACCTGAGTTTTCTCACCAAACCAATGAGGAACGTTGCTCCTGACTGCACAAATTTGTCTGTTTTTAACAAGGGCATTTATCCCATCATAAACTGTTGGTCAGGGAGAACTTCCCCAATGGGAAGTTCCAATATTTGAGGGGCTGCCAGAAAGAAGAGGGGGTCAAGCTATTCTCCAAAGCACCAGAGGGCAGGAGAAGAAGCAATGGATGGAAATTAAACAAGGAGAGAAGCAACCTGGAAGGAGGAATTTCCTTAAAGTGAGGATAATTAACCAGTGGAACAGAAGTTGCCTTCAGAAGTTGTGGGTGCTCCATCACTGGAAGTTTTCAAGAAGAGGCTGGACAGGTCCCTTCCACCTGTTATTCTGTAAATAAATCCAGCCCAGAGATCCACCACTTGATTTCCAGTCTGCAGTTTGCAAGCCACAAGGAAGGAACAGAAGGGTTAATCAGGTTTCAGCATTGCAAAGCAAAGGGCGGAAGTCATCGCCATGGGTGTGTGTTCAAGGAGAACATAGAAAATAGGGTTTATGCCCCGAACAGAGATATGAAGAAACTGCCATGGGAGATGAATAATTTTTTTAAGTGCAAAACAAGAAAACTTTCTGAGGTACTCAGACAGGTATTTCTCGTAGTCTCTTAAAGAGCTACAACCTCAGGTTCAACAGGAATAACAGAATAACGGAGCTGGAAGGGACCTCAGAGGTCCTCTACTCCAGCCCCCTGCTCAACCAGGAGACCCTATACCATTTCAGACAAGTGATTGTCTCTAGTCTCTTCTTAAAAACCTCCAGGGATGGAGCACCCACAACTTCCATTCCATTGGTTAATTAATTAATTTGTTGAACTTATATTGCCACCTATTCGCCCAGGGTGACTCGAGGTGGCTTACAGAATGTAAAACCATATTTAAAATAAAAAACAATAAAAACTAATGAAAAGAATCAAATAAATTAACAAAGTACAACAGAACAAAATCTGAAAAAAACAAAATAAAAAATAATTGTTCTCACTGTCAGGAAATTTCTCTTTAGTTCTAGCTTGCTTCTCTCCTGGATTAGTTTCCACCTGTTGCTTCTTGTCCTGCTTTCAGATGCTTTGGAGAATAATTTGACTCCCTCCTCTTTGGGGCAGCCCCTCAAATACTGGAAGATGGCTATCCTGTCCCCCCTGGTCCTTCTTTTCTCTAGGCTGGCCATACCCAATTCCTGCAATAAGATGTCACTCCTAGTCCTCCTTTTCACCTGAGTGGAGAGACCAAATTCCTGTAATAATCTAGGAAACTTTATTTCTCATCATCATTCATGACATGTTGCCTTCTTAACCACAAGGAACATTTGGCAAAACCCCGGGAGCAGAATACCATCCTATGATACCATCCTATCACAGATCTGGACATTTTTTAAATGGAGGATGTGTTTTTACGGCTTAAGTATCTTGACTTGTGATGAGAAATTGCCGCGGGCAGCCTTTGGATTGGAGAGGCAGGATATACATATAACGGGCGAAAGGGTTTTTCCCTCCAGCTCAGTAGAGGATGGCATCAAATGTTTTCAGGGAACCTTCCCTCAGCCTTCCTTTCTGTGAACCCTGAAGTTTAGCAGATCCTGCTTCTGCCTGCTCCTTTTCACAACTCTGCAGAAACTGCCTGTCCAGATAATGGCCCCTCGGAGGGCTCTCCATGCTTGCTGGATAATGAGCTTGTTAAGAGGATGCGGACCAGCCACAACTGGGTCACAACAGGTAGCATTTAATATCTGGACGGGCAGTTTTCAGCAGGGATGCAAAATACACAACGAAGATGGCTTTGAAAGGTATCCCAAAAACCTTCTGCGGAGGCTGGGGAATTCTGGGAGTTGAAATCTGCTAGGCTTAACATGGCCAAGGTTGGAGACCCCTGAATTAGAGGTGTTCAGTCCGGAAAAACGCGCGGTAGACCGGGTTCCAGTAAACAGGTTCTTTATTTACAACAAGCAAACAGTAGC
>BHFT01036183.1:0-12298 GCA_004320025.1 Laticauda laticaudata | reverse complement strand
AACCAACGGATGGCAAGCGTTTTTCTCCATTTTACATCCTCTTTCCATCCGTTGGTGCAGTGTGACATGGGCTTTAGGTCTTTTTAGGGGCTTTACTAAAGGAGAATTTTACATATTCCAAATGATCAAAAAGTTTCATATGCTCTCCAAATGCTGTTTTCTATGTGAGAAAACCATGATCCTTTTGTCCATTGAGCCCAAGTGGATCTTGACGTTTAGGGAATAGAAGAGAAACAAGGAGCTTCCATGTGGGATACATATTGAAGTGGTTAGTGAAAAGCAACCAATATGCAAAACTTGATGCTTCATTGAAATAAGTCACACTAATGAATTTTAAAGCAGTGAATAACATACCTGCAGAGGTGTTGATGGTGTTTGTCCACCAGGATACCCAGCTTCAAAAGAAAAATATAAAATATGTCGTAAATATCTTACTTGCATAACAGATTATGACAGGTTATAACAGATAACATAACAGATTATATCAGGGCTTATAAAGGAGCCTGTGTGAGAAACCTCTCTTTCAGAACTATCGTATTTTTCAGACTATAAGACACTCTGAACTATAAGACACACCTAGCTTTTGTGGAGGAAAACAAGGAAAAAAATCTGCCTCTGTCTCCCAACAATTTGCCTCCTTGCAGCAAACAGCCTGGTCAGCTTCAGTACAGCCTGATTTAGCATGAGCAGCTGATTGTCGTTTGGACCAGCCTCCTGATGTTTCAGGCTGCAGGGATTGCCATCCCCTATCACCATCTCCATGCATCCCGTTTTCGGCTTCCGTGTGCCCCATTTTCAGCCTCTGCTGAAAACAGGTTGTGTGGAGGCCGAAAATGGGGCGCTGATAGGCGGTGGCGATCCCTGCTGCTTGCTGTTTGCTGCAAGGAGGCAAATTGCTGGGAGGCAGAGATTGAAGGGTGGGGCCAGTGGGTGGGTGGGGCTTCAGCAATATTTGCTGTATAAGATGCACAGACATTTCCACCTTTTTGGGGGGGGGGCGCGAGTGCATCTTATACATCAAAAATATATGGTAACTATTCATTTGATATTACAACCTGGAGCTCTCTAATTTTTTACCCAAGGTAATTTTCAACAGTAACTGAAGCTACCTAATTACACGTGAGTTAAAAAAATGGGAATAGAGTTGGTAATACATCTAGCACAGCAATGAACATATTATGACTCAAAGGAATTACTATGATTCAAGGAAATGGATATATCTAGTTTAGTGAAAAGAAGGACAGGGGTGACATGATAGCAAAGAAGAGAAGCTCAACCTGTTGTCCAAAGCATCAGAAGGCAGGACAAGCAGCAATGGGTGGAAACTAATCAAGGAGAGAAGCAACCTAGAACTAAGAAGAAATTTCCTGACAGAACTATTAATCAGTGGAACAACTGTCTCCAGAAATTGTGGATGCGCCATCACTGGAGGTTTTGAAGAAGTATAGGGTCTCCTGCTTAAGAAGTGATTGGACTAGAAGACCTTCAAGGTCCCTTCCAATTCTGTTATTCTGATAATCAATGCTTTTAGCAAGACAGGGAAAAAGACAGTCCTATGTACTGTCATGAAGCCCATTTATTACAGCTGAACAAATTTTATTTATATCAAGTGCATACGACTGCTAAAATTTGTGGTATTTATGGACACACACATTGTACCAAAGCAATATAATATACAACACACAAATCAGGACTCCCAATAGCTATCAACAGTAAGAAAGTATGTACATTTTCCCGAATGCATTTGATTCTTTTAACATAAAAATCACTGAAATCAGATTTTAGATTCACTGCTATAGGTTTTTTGTTCTGTTTTTGAGCTTAAATTATTGTTTGCTTTGTTTTCTTTGTCATGACAGTGAGAACAATAAACAAGTGGAATGGCTTGCCTTCAGAGGTTTTGGGTGCTCCAGCACGGAAGGCTTTTAAAAAGAGATTGGGCAGCATTTATCCAGAATGCTATAGGGCAGGGATGTCAAACTCAAAGCCTGTGGGCTGGATCTGGCCCATGGGGTGCTGAGATCTGGCCTGCAGGGCCACCCTGGAAACAGCAAAGGACTGGCCTGTGGTACCTCTGCCAGCAAAAATGGAGCTCGGTCTTTCTGACCTCCATTTTCGGCCATGATTGCCTCCTGTAACTCTCTACCTGCAAAAACAGAGCTTGGGGGACCACACATGGTTCTCCAAAGCTCTGTTTTCGCTGGCAGAAAGGTAGCAAAACAAATTAAAAACAAAACAAAAGGAGAAATGTTTCCCCTCTGCATTTGAGCATGCAAGAAGGGACAGGAAAGGAGAAAGGGAAAAATGAAAGACAAAGAAAAAGAAGGAAAGATGGGAAGAGAGCAAGGAAAAATAAGAGAGCAAGGAAAAATAAGGAAGGGAAGGAAGAAGAAAGGAAAACGAAGAGGGAAGGAAGGAAGGAAGGAAGGAAGGAAGGAAGGAAGGAAGGAAGGAAGGAAGGAAGGAAGGAAGGAAGGAAGNAGGAAGGAAGGAAGGAAGGAAGGAAGGAAGGAAGGAAGGAAGGAAGGAAGGAAGGAAGGAAGGAAGATTATGAGAGGCAGGGAGTCCTGCTTTAGCACTTGGCCACCACAGGTGCCCATCCCGACACAAGTGATGTTGAGATGGCCATGCCCACCCTGGCCATGCCCCCAAGGTCAAACACAACCTTGATGTGGCCCTCAATGAAATCTGAGTTTGACACTCCCTGCTATAGGGTCTCCTGCTTGTGCAGGGGGTTAGACTAGAAGACCTCCAAGGTCCCTTCCAATTTTCTTATTGTATTATTCTGGAATGGCAGAAGGCTCACATGCTCTTCCTAATTTCTGTGCCAATTTTCTTTATTCTCATGTGAAATACTGTATAGATGCATTTCCACTGAGCAACATAGCATTCATTGTGATCTGCTTCTAAAGCCATTTTTCAAAGCTACATTAAGCAGAAACCGCAGATCTGATTCCAAAAGTATGCAAAACATCAGTAAACTACAATGGAGCTAAGCCTGTGTACAGATACTGTTTCTTGAATCAATGTCTATGCATGGGAACATATATTAGGCTGTAATGCAATTTACTTCTAAAGCAGCAAAACATGATTATGGTTTCTTTTTATTTGAAATATACCTGATATGTGCATTGAACCACCTCCACCATAAGTTTGGGATTGAGGCTGTGGGTAGCCAAAACCAGAGCCAGAGGGGGGTACTCCAAAACCAGCACCTGGAAGAAAATGCTTATTAATTTGCAGATTAAAATCTAAAATTTAAAACGAAAATATATAAAAATACAATGCAAAACAGTTTCATTACCAGCAAAAGCTATTTTCTAATTACTGCTTCTCTTATCCATACAATACCATGTCACCTAAATTTTATATACGTGAGACATAATTTTTTCTTTTAAAGTTTTATGTTAAGATTTATCTTTACTTGTAGACATTTTTCCTAATGTTTCTTCCTAATGGTCAGCCTGTGATAAGCATCAGATATGTAGAATCTTTAAACATGAGCCAGGACTTGATTAATACTTGATTAGGAAGCAAGTAGCTGGTATGTATTTAATGTTGTCCCTCTATTGTATTTCATAAAAATCCATTATTGTTATACACAGTGATAATACCAGGATAGCAGTCATACTACCTGCTTGCTTAGATTTCTTGAAATATCAGATATAAACATTCAGCACTCGGAAATCCACACTGCAAACAGCACTTAGGAACATACCTCCAGGATAAGTTGGCATGCCACCAGGCTGAGGTAGTCCAGGGTATCCAATAGATGTAGGAGGATACCCACCAGGTGCGGCTGGGTAACCTGCAATCCCTGGGAATTCCCCAGTTGGTGGAGCTACATTATATTCACTGCCTCCTACAGGTGGGAAGCCTCCAGGCACCGCAGGGTAAGAATACTGGCTAGCAGGTGGATAAACAGACTCCTGTCCTGTAGGCTGAATAGAAACATTTGGAAAACAGATTCTATTATTCATTTAATTAAGTAGCATGGAATGCTAGAACTACAGATATTATAGCCAGCATGGTAATTCTAAAAATAATGTCCACATGCCTGGGAAGCATCTATCCTGAGGTTGGTTTCCTTACAATGATAGATGCTTTTGGACAATCTTTCTCATATACAGTACACAGCTCATTGTGGCAATTTCATGAGACATTTTGAGGGTATAATTATTCCTTAATCATCAGTTAATGTTTTTGTTAGATGATAATCAGTATCTGAAATTCAGAATCTTATTTGGACAGGGAACTTAGCCCAGCACACATCTCAGCTACATTATTAGAAACACAAGTGAAGAGCAGTTGATAAGTTCTGCTCAACTTTCCTTAGGCCTAAACCCAAAATGGGGATGACAAAGACCAGACTTGACTCCAGATTGTAATATTGTGGGAAAAATGCTTAGAAATCCTACTTGAAGAAACACTCGAGACCACCCCAATACATCTTTCTGTGTGCATGTCCAACCAATCATCGAATCTATTTCATCATGCCGATGTGTTCATGTCCATGCGCATTTGGGTTTGAGTTTCCTCCCAGTTAAAAAGTCCTAAAAAACTATTCCTGTACATGTTCAGTCTCAGTCAAGCTCAATCCTTTCCTAAACAATTTATTTCCTATTCATGTTTCAACTTCTTCTAGAAAAGTCTTTTCTCTTTTATTCTACAACATCAACTTGATAGAATAAGAGGTTACTTGCTTTAGAGAGCCATCAATTAAGATTTGGACGGCACGGCTATTTATGGTATGACAAAGTTAAAAGTAAATGTCAGTTTTAATAACTATTTTTGAGTTTGGAATAAATATAAAACAAGATTTTCTTGTAAAGGTGCCTCTTTGGGCAGAATTATAATCTTTGTAGCATTCCCATGATCAAATGATCAAAATTCAGATGTTTGGCAACTGGTTCATACTTATAGCCATTACTGTGTCCTAAGGTCATGTGATAACTTTTTGCAATCTTTTGACAAGCAAAGTCAATAGGGAAGCCAGATTCACTTAACAACCCATTTTTTAACTTATCAACTGCAGCAATTCACTTGGCAAGAGAGAAATGTTGGGCTCAATTGCAGTCATAAGTCGATGACTACCTGTATTTATAATTGAAAGTAAGATTTAAATCAGACAAAAAGAATTATGCGTTTGACTTTGTGAAAAATGAATTGGAAATCCTACTGCATGGTAGAGATGAACGCATTATTGATTAGGTCTATAAATTGTTATTGAAACTGAATTTGGAGAATGAATATTGGAAGCATTGCATGGGCAAGAAACTTTGGATGTAATGTAATGCTTGAACAATGGGAATTTCATGCCCCTGTCGGAATCTGAGGAGGAAGATGAACAGCTGACAGGGAGTAGGAGTATGTCTCCTTTGGTTGTAGAGGAAACTGGGGAAGGACAAAGTCTGGCTGAGCAGAGCAGGGGAGACGTAAAACAAGAGAGAGGGAGTTAAGAGGAAGACCTAGGGCACACAGTGAGGAACACCTGGGAAGAGAGTTTAAAAGAGATGCATGCTGAGTGCGGAAGCTGCTGGGAGCAAACGGGAGTTTATCTTGTGTTGACTTTGGTTATCTGTGTTCCTGGCATCTTTCCAACCATGTTGACGTATTGGTGCGCTCCTGCCCTGCTGGACTAATTTTACCTCATTTTGCCTTGACTGGACTTATTGTTACAATTTTTGTTGACCACATTTGGTCTTGATTCTTTGCAGCCAAAGGCTGTTCCTGGGAGAGTTTTTCTCCAGCCAGAAGGTAACCAGCATATTGGGGGCAAAGTTGGAGCTAATAAAGGGAGTACCGCTGATTACCTGACTGTGTTGACTTTGTGCCACATCCCAGGTCATCACAGGAAGAATATGCATACAAAATTATAATTTAAAAGAAGATTTGTACAATTTTTTAAATTGGAGTAACTGCCAGAATCCTGACATGATGTATCATTGGTATTTAAAACCAGATAAGTTGTCAAGAATGTATGAAGGTATTTCAAATGAATGTTGGATATGCAAATGTAAAGAAGGGACCTTTTATCACTAATGGTGGACATATGATAAAGAAAAGAAATACTGGAGTACGATTCACATGTTAAAACAGAAGATTCTCACAGTGAACATAAAGATAAAAATAGAAACTTTGCACCTCACAAAAACTGGGAAGAATGATTTCAGAAAATGACTGGCTCAACTTATCAGGAGGGATTTAAACTAAAATTGAAGGAGATGGGTGAGAAATCTTTAGGATCTCCAGGACCTAATTCCAAGCAAAATAGAATAATTTATTGGCCAATTGTCTGTGATTGGACACACAAGGAATTTGTCTTGGTGCAAATGCTTTCAGTGTACATAAAAGAAAAGATACATTCATTAAGAGTCAAGAAATATCCAGGGATGAATACACTTATAAATAGTCTAGGGTACAATAAACTCGCAAGAGAAACAAATCAAATAATGAGGGAAGGATCAATGGAAAAGGAAGACAAACTCAACATACAAAATAGGAGACATCAGAGTAAAAGGCCCGCTGTCCACTTGCACTTTACGGATAGTTGCAAGAAGGATGTAAGAACGTAAAAAAAAGCTTTGCCATCCATTGGAAAATTGCTATGCAATGCCATTGTGTACTCACTGCATACGTGTTTCAATACCTCCTATCCACGTCGAGCAGAAGAGCCATCACTGCGATTTCCATGCCGCGGCAAGAAGTTTTTTGAGGCTGCACAAACTTTTGAACGGATGAACTTTCCCACGCGTACAGCATGTACATCCGTGAACACTAACGAGCAACAGACGCTTCTATGTCCCGTTATAATCCATCTGTTTAAACATCCGCTGTCCTTCTCTCAGCCATCCTCTGCCATCCCTCACTCACATCCGCTGCAGGCTGAAAAACCGGAAGAGAGGGAGGAAACAAAAGGTACATCGGAACGTCCACCAAGCATTTGAGGTAGCCACGGGATAGAAAGGATGTAAGTGTATGCATCTTGTCATATAAAGGATCAAAACTGGACAAAACGTTTGTAAATCTGGGATGTAATCCTCATATATTTTAGGATGTCTGAGTAATGTCTAGAGTATGTAAAGGACAACTAGCGGACAACCGATATTTTCCTATAAAAGGGGAGAAATATCATGCTGGTATCGCTGGGATGGTGGACCATACAGTCCCACTATGGTTGCACTGGAGGTTTACCTATCCCACAACTATCCTTATCTATCCATAAGCATGCAAAGGCTTTAACCATTTTTTCAAAAGTTTTCAACAAACTTTGGTGAGTAATTTTTACTTATTCAAGTAAAGAAAAATGCACCCAAGTAAACCTAAAGTTGTTTTAAGCAACAGATAAACTTTATTAACTTTCTACAGGTAAATGGCCCTGTGCACACTGCCCAACGGATGCACAAACGGACACAACGGACAAGAAAAATGTTCGCCATCCGTTGTTATCCGTTCTCCGAAGGGGTAAAAATTTTGCAATAACTCGGCAGCAGAACTTAACACGGAACGCGGGAGGACGCAGGGCGGGATGGATGATAAAGCGAGAAATGCGGGAAAGGAAGCCCAGCAGGATGGAAGCGGAATGGGAGCAGATGGCAGCATCCGCTAGTTTCCGGGGGCCGGCACGCAAAGCGGATGCGGACGGATACATGCGGATGCAGAACCGGATGCACAGCGGACGAAGCGGATGCAGAGCAGAAGCGCTAGGCGGATGCACCAGTCGAGCGGAAAGCTAGCGCGTAATGCCGGAGCGTTAAATGTGCAATGTGGGGAGGAATGCATTACGTCAGCCCCGCGGATAATGGAAGCAGCTCGGGAAGCAGTTCGTCATTACAGAGGAAAGACCTGCTTCGCAGACACATGGACTTCCTTGCCTATCCTGCCGCATGTCTGCCTGCAAGCCTTAGCTGCCGAGCCTCACCTGCCAGCCTTGCTGTCATGCTGCCAGCCTTCTGTCTGCCCTTACCTGCCAGCCTTGCTGCCAGCGCCAGTCCGCCTGGAAGCCTGGTGCCTGCCTGCTGCCAGCCTCTTTGTTCAGTCGGCCCTGCACTGCCAACCCTTGGTGCTACATGCCTTGCCAGCTACATCTTCCAGCCTTGGTGGCCTTGCCCTCCCTGCCTGCCAGCCTTCCTGGCCGAGCCGTTGGGTGGCTGTCTGCCTGTGCCAGCCTTGGTGCCTGCCGTCCCTGCCAGCCTTGGTTCCTGCCAGATCCCTGCAGCCAGCAAACCCGCAACCATTGCTGGAAGCACGCAAGCCTCAGCCATCTGCTGGCCAGCCCTCAAGACGGACAGGGCTGCCTATCCCGCCCCTTGGCCCTCATCTGGTTCTGCTGGAGGCTTCTGCAGCACGGGCGTCGCTCTTTACTGGGGCTGGCTTCTGCTGCTTCCTGGCTTGTTGGAGGAAGCTGACGACAAGCACTCCAGCACAGCGCACTCCCAGCACCTGGACCCTTCACAACCCTGAGACTGAGCGCCAAGAGGAAGTGCCAAGAGACTCATGTTTGTTTTATAGCTTCTTGTTAATAAAGTCCTAATTTTTGAGATTCATACCAGTGCTTCGTTCTTTTTATTAATAAAGTCTTGGTGGAAACTTTTAGAAATGGTTTAAGGCCTTTGCAATAGCTGTGGGGATGGTTAAGATAGCAGTGGATTGGGCCAGGGAGTACCTTTGGAATGGGTAATAGCTTGTTGGGCATACGATAAAGCCATCCAGTGCAAGCATAGTCGACTGTATGGTCCAGCCGTCGTCCTCCCCAGGATGCCAACATCCTATGGCCCTTCCATTATCAATTACAAAATGTAGAGCATTGATCCACACATGGCTCAAATAAACAACACAACTCTTTCTTATATAGCCTGTTGCATAATTGAGTAGGCTGACACCCAACATTACTGGCCCAGATCTCATCCGTGGGCCGGTATGAGACAAGCTGAGAGGAGCATCCATTAATCATACTATCATCCCTGTCTTGCCACTCCCCTGCTCCAACTGGGGAGTTGCACCAGTTTTCAGGCAGGTTTGCGCTGCTTCTTTCCCCCTTCACGTGAGTGCTCTGTTGGGGGCTTAACAACATTCTCGAGGTCTATCAGGTTATCGCCTACCTTGCTTCCATAGTCGCTCCAGGCTCCATGTCCCCATTCCGCTTGTTGGAGGTCCACAGAGCCTGTTCTGCAAACAATCGGGTAGACCGAGTGCGCATGAGCAATTGAGAGTGCAGCGAATGCAGCAAAATTCCCACTGATACCCTTCTCTCACGGTCTCTTGGGCGATGGCTTGGAGGGTGGTGAGAAGTACTGGACCTGTTGCCAGGATTGTCAAATGGGCGTCTCCACCACCCCCTTGCCCTGGACAGCCGTGTTGAAGATCCTCTTCTTCACGGGTGAAGGTACTGTTTGAGAGGTGTAAGGCTTCATAGGTAGGGTTTGGAGGGAAAAGCGGTCATCCGCCACGATGACAGTAGGGCACTCTTGCGTGTCGTTGGCAGGGGTTCTGGACTGGGAACCACGATGAGGTTGCGTTCCCAGCCTACCCTTGAAGTCACCTTGCGTTGGTAACCTGGGATGCTGAAGCTGACCCGGCCTTGGAGGCACGATGTACATGGAACTTTGTAGTCAGCAATCGACCATGGGTTAAAAAAAGAGGAATGATGCTTGAAGAAGCTTGTAGTGTGAAAACATGGATCGCCGTGAGTTGGCTGCCCTTTGCAGGCTCACGTGCCTTGCAACGATGGCTCCAACGGTGTGGGGGAAGTTCCACCTCTGATACCAAACTGCTTCTGCAACTCTCTTCATCCTTCTTCAGCTGGAGGGGTGAGTGCACCTTGAGCCCAGGGTCACAGCTCGGGCCGGAAGTTGGTGTTGCCTTGGTCAACCTGGGTGTCAGGCGCTGCACAAGTTCGTCAAACATGGCTGGAAGCATCCTCATGAAGTTTCTCGAATGCCGATGTTCTTCCGTTCCTGAGCTCCACCATCAGCTTGTTGTACAGCTCCGACCTGCTCTTGCTCCCGTCCATTTCGGACCCCAGACCCGCTCTTGGCGCCTCCTTTTCCTTCCGTAGTAAGAGTTCACCAGAGCGCCTGTAGATGGCTTCGCACTGTTTTGCCAGAAGGATGGTGGCTGCCAAAAGGAACTGTGTTACGATCCATGGTTGACATGACTGGGAATGCTGTGGAAGAGAAGAGTCAGATGAGGCTGCCAAGAGTTCTGCACCAGCTGGGCTGGCTGGTCTGAAAGTGAGATGCAGAATGAGCTTGCTTCCCCTTTTAATGAGGCAGTATAGTGTCGCCTTTGGCAATTATCTAAGGCATCCTCTAAGGCATCCTGAGACATCCTAATATCCGAGATAGGTCCCCTCTGCGACGTCTTTTCCGTTTTAAATGCTTTGTTTCCGCTGCAATCATTTCTGCAATCCGTTCTGCGTCCGATTCGCTCCTCCCTGCGTCGAGCGGATGTGGAAAGTTTGCGCGCATGCGCAGCGGATGCTAGCCGGATATAGTGGATGCGTAACCAGATTGCAGAACCGATGCGTAGCGATTGCAGAACGGCGAATTGGGATACAGTTTCCCCGCACAAAAGTTCTGTGCAGCTCAAAACTTTCTGAGCGGATGAAAACGTCAATAAACGGATGCTGGACGGATAGAGAGGAAGCAAAACGGAGGCATTGGAGTTTTTTACATCGCGTTAACCAACGATGGCAAGCTTTTGTCTCCGTTTTAAACATCCTCTTGCATCCATTGGTGCAAGTGTGACATGGGCTTAAAAACTTTATGACTGTATTAAATAAGCAAAATGAACCAAGTAAAGTGTAATTAAGTGTGTAAGCAAAGATAACCTTAATTAACTTTCATTAGGAAAACTTATGACCTGTATAAATAAAAAGCAAAATGAACCAAGTAAAGTGTCTTAAGCAAAGATAACTTAAACAAGTAAAACAACTCAGTTCCTCTGACACAATTACTCCGTCATCTGCTGAGTCCATGTCCATGTCTCAGCTGTTAAGTGGCAAGGGACTGTGGAGGTAGCTGTGGCTGAGTGCTGGTCTGAGGCACCATTGGGGTGCTTGGCGCCCGAGGGTCCAACATGTGTAGGTGGTGTCAGGGAGAGCTATCCGAAGCTGACTCAGTCCCCGTTGAAGGTTGAGCAGGCCTTCATCACAGGACCTGAAGAATGTCAGGCGGCGGCGAGGAGGTACTGATGACAGATTGTCCATTGACTGGGCTTGGCTGTGGGGTGGAGGAGGGTGGAGGAGTGTAGTGGGACTGTCTGCGTGAAGGATGCCGTCTGTGGCGTCAAATGCAACCTGTGGCCTGAACTGGGAAGTTCTGCTTCTGCTGTGGGAAGTCCTGGAAGTCGTCAGCGCTTGGTAGGTGAGGGGCTGTCTGAAAGCTGTGGAAGGGCTGATGACAATCGCCTGTGGCGAGGAGCAGACCTGGACTGGGTAGGCAGCAGCTTTCAGCTGGCCGAGGGTTGTGGCAGAAGTGCTGTGATCTTCTGCTTCATCAACCTGGTACTGGGCCTCGGGCAGGTCCCCTCAGGTCCTGGCTCACAGAAGGTGATGAAAGGGCTTCCGGTCCCGAGGTATCCTCTGTTCAAGTGGACCAGCTGAGAGAGGTTTTCTGGTGCTGGTCTTCATGTGTCCCTGATCTCCATACAGCACAGCTATACCTGCCCCTCCCCTCTGCTCTCTGCCTGCATCCTCTGGAGCTAAGGGGTGGGGGTAGTTGGCCCTGTGGCTGCTGCTTCTTCCTCCATTTGTTCCACAGCAGGGCATCATCCTCCACGGGATTCCTTCCAAGTCCGCCCGGCATGGGGAGTGCAGCAGTCGGGGGGGTCTTGCCATGGGACCTCTTGAAGACAACCTGCCTGGACAGGGTAGCTGGCTCCCCTGGCTGGAAGAGTGGTTTCTGTGGGCCTGTCCTGAAGGGAGAGGGGTCCCTCAGAGGGCTTGCTCCCTCGTGGTGGATCTCCACCCTCCATGGAACTGCCACTTGGACCCACTGACGTACATCGCTCCCGGTCATTACTTGACAGGCCGCCTGATTTCTTTGAGGTGTAGCTTGCCATACCAGTGTGCATCCGTGCTTCCACCATCAAGGAGTACTTCTGCATGTACCCCAGCTCCTGTGCCCATGTCTTCTCCATGCTGCCCCTGTTCTTTTAGGTCCCCGATACACAGTCCTGTGGCCCTTGGGGTCTCCAGAGTACTCCGTGTCTCGGTCCTCCACCATTCCAGCAACCTCATACTCATGCTCCTCGGAAATGGTGTTCTGTTCTCTCTCCCTTTCTGCTTCCCTTGCCT
>BHFT01036182.1:0-20720 GCA_004320025.1 Laticauda laticaudata | reverse complement strand
GAAGTCCATCACTATTGTTGTGTGTTTACTGCATGTGTTTATTAGTTGGTTGGCAAAAAGGTTTCTGCTTCTTTGAGTGGCCTATAATATACACCTATGGCCATATCATTCTTTTTTTTTTCTTTTAAATTGACCCATATGCATTCTAGGTTTTCATCTTTGGTTTCATGCATTTCTGTAGCAAGTGGTCCTTTATATACAGTGCAACTCCGCCTCCTCTTTTATGGGGTCTGGTTTTTCTGAACAGTTTGTGTCCTTCTACCAGAATGTTCCAATCATGGGTTTCATCCCACCAAGTTTCTGTTATTTCAACTATATCATACCTACCTTTATATATTTGTAGTTTGAGTACACCGTTTGTTCCCCAGACTTCATGCATTTGTATATAGGCACTTGAGATCTTTGCCTGATGCTGTGTTTACTGTCTACATAACCTGTGTTGTGCCTGACTGCCCCTACTTTCTTGCCACCTGTTTGATTAATGCATATGGTATGGCCCTCACTATTAAATGCTTGGTTTTGCTTGACAGCAAGGTTGATAAACTTACCTGCACAAACATCTATGTTAGATGCACTGGCATCCTTATTAATTTTAGACTGCCGGGGACAGAAATGTTCTGTATCCATTAATTCTCTGTCCCTGCTGTTCAGTTTAAATGTTTATCCAGAAAAATCTGTGAATTTAATGCCAAGTAACTCAGTCCCTTTATTTGATGGATGCAAACCATCTCTTTTGTACAGTTTTCATTGCACCAGCTTCAGACATCAAGACTAATAAAACCAAAGCCTTCCGTTTTACACCACTCTTTTAGCCACACATTAAACTCCGCTACATGCTGGCCTTTTCCTTTTTCTTCCTCATATTCTGATGAAACCTCTGAAAAGATAAGCCTACATCCCATACTACTAAGTTCATACCCCAAACTCTGGAAGTCTTTCTGCACAGAAAGTACATCCTTCTGGGACAGATCATTTGTACCAAGATGTATAATAGCATCAATATCGCAGTTCTTATTGGCATTCTTGACTATCTTAAGACTATGGTTCTTGTCTCTGCTGACAGTAGCACCTGGCAGACACCTGACCTCTTTCAAAACCTCAGTATCACTTACAATTGAGTCCCCAACCAGAAGATGGCTTCTCTTTTTGGATACCTTGCTCTTCTTGTGTGACTGATGCGTAATACCTGATTCACACTTTCCCCTTTCCAAAATAAGTTCTTCTTCTTGGACGACGATCCCCGGCTTGAGTTATCATTATCACAACTACCTTGACCTGTCACTTTAGTGTCCCTAGACAGTGCAAGAGTACTGTATCTGTTATGCTGGGACACAGCAAAAGCTTTGTGTTTATGGTCCACAGCTCTCACCCTGCCAGATCTTATGATTGTCCATACTGCTGTTTTTCTTTTGGGTCTTTGTGGTAGTTGGGGCTGGCAGCTCAATAGACTGGTATGGCTGGATTAGGAATCTTATTTCTGCTTGGAGAGCACAGATTAGAGATTATAAATAGGTAATCTGTCCATGTAATTTGTTTACAAAGAGGACAGCATCCAAATTTGAAAAGAGTGCTGCAAAAGACAGCTGCAAAACAAGTATTACACTGAACTACGCTGGTCATTTTGAAATAAAATGAAATCACAATCTCAAGTGCACCAACCCTGAATTGTCATTGCTATTTTTGGTTTATAGTTATATGATTTGCGCACTGTTAGACGCACAGGCTACGACCTTTCTCCTTTGTACTCGCTCTCTGCCTCTCTCACAAACAGACAGCAGTTCTCCCACCAAACTCTGGGAAGTTGAAATGCAATGGAGGCAATTCAAACTACCTTCCTCCTTTGTACTCACTCTCTGCCTCCCTCACAAACTACTAGAGCACATAACTCCAGGCATGTCACTAGAAGGAAAAGTCACAAAATTACTTCTCAGTTATTTTGGCCATGTCTTGTGAGGGAATTCACTGGAGATTATGTTGTCAAAGTTGACATCAGCTAGAGCATGGAAAATCTCAAAGTAGTAGTACAAGATTGGAAGATGTGGAGAGACCTGGTTCATAAAATTACCAAGAGTCAGGCATGACTGAATCATCTTATCAAAAATAAGAAATTTTTAATATTTCAATATTTTTAAGCTTTTAAAATATGTTCATAATTTTAATTATATAAACTTTACTGCATTGAATCTCCATTGCATTGAAATAATACAATATAATATGATTTACAACATTATAATAAAAGAAAAATAATTAATATACAGTAATGCTACTGGTGCACAGAATGACAATACAGCCCTAACAATTAACAGCAATGCTTAATAAATTCTCTTTCTGGTTATCTCACATATGCAAGCTAGAAAATGATTTTTCCCAATATGTTTTGCTCCATGCCTTTGATTTCATCATCATGAAATTCTTTCATGTCCATGAAATTGGTGGTCTCTGCAATAGAAGATAGATTTATACAGTCAGGTAACATATATGACCAGTATAGAAATAGTCAAAATACAGTTTTATCAATCATTTATTTCATTGACTACTGCTCATTTAATGTTTAATCTAGCCAGTGGGTGGTCTGCATGACAGCTTCTTTATCTTCTAATCCTTTATCCCTGTTAATTGTTCCAAGTTTCTAAATTCTCATTCTTTGGAAAGAGAAGTCTGACATGCAGGACTTCCAGTAATTTAACAATTGCTTCAGCTTCACATCAAATGAACAAGTTACTTTTTAGGTGTGGCAAATGTTGTGAGGGGGAACTTGCTATGGAGCCATGAAAAAGGTGATTGCAAATCTTAATATGGAATTTTACAGTAATTTTACATTTTGTAGGCTTTAGCTTGGAGCCAGTTTTTTCACCCTGATCATGGAACTACTGAAATCTGTAAAATAGGGAATCAGTGAAGACTTCAAGAATATATTTCAAATGTGATATATTTCTGCTCATGAGGAAAGTAGTTTTACATGCAATTTTTTATTATATACTTTTTTTTACTTTATATATGGATTATGTAAATTTTTAGAGGGTAAGATCATAAAGCTGTTTTATACAGTATTCATCATATGACTGTACCAAGCAATCAGTTTTTCTCATGTCATGCAGCATCATAAAATACTGTACTTATACACAGATGCACTTACTCTATCTTGCTTTTTCTAGCTATTTAAAAGCATTTTGCAGTTATTTTACAAGCTTTGCATTCCATCTCAGAAATGAAACACATATGTTCCTTACACATATGCAAAATATTCACCTGAGATTGAATTTGGTATTGTCTCTAATGAAGAATCAAATGCAGAAGAGGAATTAAAGCTACTCACTTGAGCTTTTACATTTGCATTACAGAATAAGTAAGTCTGACATACAAGTGCACTGTTACAGTAAAACAAAGTTAAAACTAGAAGACAAAGATAGCTGCATCAGACAGCTCCAGCTTAAGGCTTGAGTTTAATGTGAGAGAAAAACACCTGCATATCTGGCACTGCTACCAAATGAATTTCTGATCTGTATAATCTATTTCATTTCTGCCATCAAAGTGCAACAAGTTTTAAAATGGACCACAAATGCAATCCTAGAGTTTTCATTTACCACAATGAGAAACTTTTTTAAGAGACTAGTTTAATGTGAACAAAGTTTTCAGTCAGTTTATGAAAATAACATTTTATGTTAACACAATCCTAAGGTTTAATTCGGTTTCCATTCACCACCTACCGTGTTTCTCATATAATAAGGCCGGGTCTTATTTTTTTTTTTGAGCCCCGAAAAAATGGCTAGGCTGTGTTTTTGGGGGTGACTTAACTCCCCCCCCCTTGCATCTTCGGGTGGGCGGGCAGCGACGGCTTGGATATTGACCTTGGCGTTGGTGAGGCACTTCATATTGGGGTCAACGCAGGCAGCACCATATCCGGGTGTGCAACAAAAGTACTTCCTAATGGTAAGCCCCCCCACCATTCCCCCCCATTTCACATGTTTTCATATAGGCCTTAATTTGGGGGGAGGGGCTTAATTTCATTTCATGCCTATAAAACATGCTGGGACTTCCTATTGGGGGGAGGCTGTATGTTGGAAGAAACCACGCGGTATCTATTCAAGAAAAGGGGCATTGGTGTTATCCCTGATACGCTCCTTCCTCAAGGTCTGAGAGAGAATCCAAGGAATCTGGTTTACTCTGCTCTTCTGCTTGGAGACTGAGACAACCGACTCTTTTGGTCACACGCTCCTTTATCTGCGCATGCCAGTTTTTGATGAAGGGCATAAGTGATTGACTTGACAATATTTTTCAGTGCTGATTCTGGCCAGTCCTGAGACACTTTGGATCAGAATGGTTGCCAGGGTGAGATTCTCTTCAGGTACACCAAGAAGGAGCATATATTAGAGTAAGACCAATGTCTCCTTTCCATGTGAATACAGATACAGATAATCAGAGTTGGAAAGGGACCTTGTAGGTCATCTTTAGTCAACCCCCTGCCAAACTGGGAGACCTACACAAGACATTTCTGACAAATGTGCAGTCAATTCGTTTCTGGATAAGTCCGCAAGTGTATGGCGCTCCACAACTTCAACGGCAAGCCTGTTTTCAAAATTGGTTGATTTCGTTCTGTCAGAAAGTTTCTCTCCTTATTTCGCCCAGTTAATCTCTTCCTTGTTACAGTTTCCATCCATTACTCCTTGTCTGGCCTACAGAGCTTTAGAAAATTAGCTCTTGATCCTTGCCTCCTGTGGCGCCTCCTCAAATATTGGAGACTGCTTCATGTCTCCCCTGGTCGCTTCTCTTTACAGACTTAGGCCAAGCACAGTTCCTGCAACTGTTCGTTGTTATGTTTTAGGCCTCCAGTCCCCTAATCATCCGTGATTCATCCTGGTTGCTCTTCTCTGTACTTTTTCTAGAGTCTCAACATCTTTTTTATAATGTGGTGAACAAAACTGGATGTAGTACTCTAGGTGTACTGAGTAGAGAATCCAAAGAATGGGACACTCCAAAGCCGGCTGTCCTAAGGGTGGGTAGCAGTCTGGTCCTGAGTCCCCAAGTCTGTATGCACTTTCTGAAGCACCCACCTGCCAAAGGCTGCTTCAGCTGAGGTGAAGGCATCCAGTTTGTAGTGTCTTATGATTAGGAATGAAGAAGACCATGTTGCTGCCCTACAGATGTCCTCAATAGAGGCCTGTGTCTTCCATGTAGCCATCGTGGCTGTGCTTCTAGTGGAATGGACTGTCACTCGCCTGGGCAATGGAAGAGCCTGAAGCTCATAAGCTTTGGCGATGCATGCCTGTATCCACCGGACTATGGTTGATGGTGCAACCTTGTTCCCCAGTATAGAGGGCTGGAAGGATACAACAGGGATTCTGTCCTTCTAAGAGAGGCTGTCCTCTTGATGTAGGTGTGGAGGGGCCTACTAACATCCAAGATGTGCCATTTCTTCTCCAGAGTGTGGTTTGGGCTTGGGCAGAAGTCTGGCAAGATTATTTCCTGTGCCCTGTGGAACGAGGAATTCACCTTGGGGAGGAAGGAGGGATCCAGCCGCAGGACCCCTTATTTGGATGGAATATGCAAAGGTCCTCTCTTATGGAGAGAGCCACCAGCTCAGATATCCATCTGGCTGAAGTGATGGCCACGAGGAAGGCCACCTTGAAGGTGAGGAAACACAGGCTGGCTGATTGTAATGGCTTGAACGGCGCTGAGATGAATTTGTAGTACTTTAGGCAGGTCCTGGGTGGGGTACCTGTGTACCACAGGCGGCTTTAGTTGCGCCTCTAATGAAATTGTGCACCATCAGGTGTAGAGCAAGGAACTCTAAATCCGTGCAGGATAACACCAAGGCCAAAGCTGCTACTCATCTGCATATGGTATTGGGGGACAGCCCCTTGTCCAGCCCCTCCAGACAAGGCAAGCTTGTTCCTAAGCGGAACTTTGCTGCCACAGCTTTTCTCTCTTAGCCGCTTTGGAGTATGCCACAAGACCTCAACTCTCCTGGAGCTGGAACACAGGCCACTATGTTGGACAGAGTGAGGAGCCAGCCAGAGCAAAGCAGCCGTGGCAAGGGTGGCTATGTCAGACAGACTGGGGCACCCAGCCGATCAGATGGGATAAGGTGGCTATGTCGTACTGGGGGAGCCAGCCTAGCCATTTGCTGTTTTGAGAAGGCTTATGCGGAGATGGGGACCTGACTGTAATATTTGCAAAATCCAAGTCCTGTTCTAAGAACATTCTTCTACATGTCTCTTCTAAGCAAAGACTGGGTTAAAACTGGGCATACACAGGCAAGGGAGGCATGACCAAAATATTGACTGACTCAGTCTCTGAGCAGAAGAGCAGAGTTAACCCACTCATTGGATTCTCTACTCAGCACAATGGAGAACTATAACTATACTTCAAAAATATCTAAGAAACCCTTATCTTTATACAGTATGACTAACAGTCGTCTGACCCAATGTAATTGACAAGTGTTTCAAATAGTTATTTTTTTTTTTGTGGTGTCTTTTTATTTATTCTTTACAAAGTTATTTTTACCCAAATGATAGTTTTACCCATGAGATTTCTTAATTAAATAAAGATTCCATATTGACTTTATATGAAATATTCTGACGTTGTTTTATTTTCTACAAAAGATTAAAAACCCAGAAAAAGGTGTATTACGGAAAGCACATTTTCCTGAATGTTTTAAGTTCTACTTATATCAGCTCAATTAAGTGTTCAAGGGAAAATATATTTAAATCTGGGAAAAGCCACTAGGTTTTAAAAAACTACTATTTGTACTATTGATAGATGGAAGTCTCTATCGTGTCAAATTAAATTTGAAACCACATTAAATATATTGTCTCAAAGCCTTGGAATGTTCATAATTCTCTCAGTTTAACTAAATTCAGGAATTATATGTTTTGAAAAAATGACTCCTAAAAGCTGAACTGTAGTATATTACCAATCACTTGTTTAAAATGCATTTGAAATTATAAAACCAGTATTTAGTAAACTCTTTTTCTCTTTATATGACTTTTTAAAAAATCTGCATCTATAAGACGCAATAAGGATATTGTCTTTCCAGTCTTTACATGGAAGAGTTCTTCTTTTACCAGAGAAGCATTGGGACCTATAAACATGCAGTAAGAAGAAATATATTGATTCTTACCTTTATTTTGGTACAAAGTTGTCTGATTTAGATTCTTACCTTCCTTTTCAGTAAAAAGTTGCAGGAATGGCAAAGAGCAATTGTATAGAATATTGCTGAAAAATCCATTACAGTGCAATTTTACACATAGCTACTCAAACATTCCAGTGCATTCAAAAGACTGATTAACAAGTGCTGGAATACAAAATCAAGTTAACTGAACCTAAAGTCCAATATCTTTTTACTAGTAAACAAATCCCTTGAATTTAGTGGGATTACTTCTGATTATTATCCTATTCAAGTTCTGTAATAGTTTTTACTTTCAGAGTATTTCTATTTTTAACTCTTTAAGGAACTGTAATATACCATATTACATATAAAAATATTCATCACCTTGTATTGATTAAAGAGAATAACTACAAAATTTAGTTTTTCTTGGATCATTTTTTTCTTGCTTAATTTGCCTCCTATATACATCCATATAAAGATACCAAAGTAAAGGTGGTATTCAGCAGGTTCTGACCAGTTCTGGAGAACCGGTAGTGAAAAGTTTGAGCAGTTCAGAAAACTGGCAAATACCATCTCTGACTGGAGATTTTACGGTATCCTTTCCCTGACACACCCAAGAAGCCATGCCCACAGAACTGGTAGTGAAAAAATTTAAATCCCACCACTGTGAAAAGTCAATTCTTGTATGTCATATCTTCTCCCAGGCCTTGGGGTAGCGAGGTCACAGCCACAACACTGTGTGCACAATTATTAGATAAGTGTGTACAGTATTTTGACCATATCATTTTTATGCATATTTTTCACCTCCAAGCTGTATAAACTTGAATGCTTAATGGATTATAAGCATAACAGGTGATGTATATTTATATAATGAAGGAGGGCGTGACCTAAGGAGATCAACACCCTATATCAAGCTATGCATAATTATTAGGAAGCTTCTTTTCATCAGGCAATATGGGCCAAAAGATAGATTTAACTGACTCTGAAAAGTCAAAAATTGAACTCTTTCAGAGGGATGCATCACTTTTTAAAATTGATAAAATATTGGGGCATGATCACAGAACCATCAAATGTTTTGTTGCAAATAATCAACAGGATTGCAATAAATGTGTTGAGAAAAAAAGATGCACATTAACTGCCAAAGATTTGAGAAGAATCAAATGTGAAGCCACTGGGAACCCATTATCCTCCAGTGCTGTCAAATTCCAGAACTGCAACCTACATGGAAGGCCCAGAAGTACAAAATATTCAGTGCTGGAGCTTTGTTATGGTTTGGGCATTTTCCTTTTCATTTTAATAGTACTCCAAATTGTTAATTTTATACTAAGAAGGTGACAAATATCTTAATCAACATGTGCTCTCAAGAGCAATCTTGAGTATATTTTGGTTTAGTGGTTAAGACTCCAGGCTAGAAAGCAGGAGACCATGAATTCAAGTCCTGCCTTAGCCATGAAAGTCAACTGGGTGACTTTGGGCCAGTTATTCTCTCTCAGCCCAAACCACCACAGAGGGTTGTTGTTGTGGAGACACTAGGAGGAGGAAGGGTGCAGAGAAGAGCAATCAAGATGATTAGGGGACTGGAGGCTATAACCTACAATGAACAGTTGCAAGAACTGGGCATGGCTAAATTAGCGGAGGCATGACAGCAGTGTTCCAATATTTGAGAGGCTGCCACAGGGAGGAAGCGGTCAAGCTATTTTCTAAAGCACCGGAAGGCCAGACAAGGAATAATGGATAGAAACCGAACTTCCTCTCTAAGTTGGACCTTTATTCCTCTTTAAAAGACTGTCACTCTCGTTAGTTGGTTACCTTGTCGAACGGAACGGAAGTTGAGGGAGCTTCATCACTGGAAGCTTTCAAGAAGATACTGGACTGCCATATGTCAAAAATGGTGTAGGGTCTGCTTGGGTAGGTGGCTGGACTAGATGACCTACAAGGTCCCTTCCAACTCTGTTAATCAGTATAATCTATACGGCATTTTGGATATGTTTGCCACCTTGGGTTATTTGTAAAAATAATAAAGGCATGATACAAGTTAAATAGATAAATAAATACGAATTCACCTTGGCCCAACAAATTATTTTCAATTCCTAGTGACCACGTACTGTAAATACACTAACTTTATGGACAAACATAGATAGATGTCACTTTCTAGGGGAGATTAAAAAGCAAGAAATTGGATTCTAAATCTAGATAAAGAGGAAAAGTAACTCAGCTCTCCTAAGCCTGATTTATAACCATAATTTACAAAAACCTGGAGAATGTAGGAAACAAATATAAAATATTTGCTGCAATTATCCATTTACTTCTCAGAAAAAAATGTTAACTAGAAATGCTGTATGATATTTTTTATTTAAATTTGTCTTCTTATTTCAGCTTTATTGCTCTGATATCTACCATCTACAAGTTCAGTCACTCTGTGTTTTTATGTAACTTGGAAACTCCTTTAGGAGTACCGATATATTTTTCTATGGAAGCTCCTTTCAGATTGTTATCTGAGATTTGAACTCTTTATTCTCTTTGCCACTGAATGTGGTTACTTGAAGCCAAAAAAGAATTTTCAAATTCTTTCCTTTTCTTTTTAAAAGAAAGTGAACAACCAGATCCACAGGTGAAGAGTTCAAATAGCATTTTATTGCTCATGCCTTGCCTATAAAAGAGGGGTTGGTAGACTTACCAGTGAATGCCCTTTCTAAAAATGCTACAAGACAGTCCAGCACTGAGATATGACTCCACCCTCTGATGTCATCGAGCTGAGTCTGCCACTATAAAAAGCCAGCCTCTGATGAAGAACTTGACAGACTTAGAGTGTCTCTAGAATACAAAACCAACACAGTGAGAATACCCCGCCCCTCCGAAACAAGACCAGATGGCCACAGGGTGGGGCTGAACTCACTTGCAGTGTGTTTAGAAAGGGCATTCACTGGTAAGACTACCAACACCTCTTCACCACCACACTGCTTCAAGAGTCCAGCATTGGGACAAACCAAAGCCTGCATGCCCCAGGGTGCGTCTCCATTTGGTCCAATTAATCTGACACTGGAAGCACTCTCTGGAGTACCCTTCATCCAAATGTTGCCTCTGCAGAGGCAAAGGAATTCAGCCAATAATGCCAGATAAATGGAGAAGGCAAAATCCAGGTAGCTGCCTTATAAATCTCGATGCCTAGGTAGCCCAGGCCGTCAAAGTCACTGCACTCTGAGAAGAGTGTGCTGTCAGTTTCTTGGGAGTTGGCAAGCCCAAAGTCTCATAAGTGGTAGAAATGCACGCCCTGATCTTCCTGCTTAACATGGGAGATGAAGCCTTAGACCTCAAGGAGACAGGTTGAAAAGATACAAACATTACCTCAGTTTTGCGAAAGAGAGCCGTACTTTTTAAATAAATCTGGAGCACCCTTTTTACATCCAATGTGTGCCACTTAATGTTCCAACACATGATGAGGCTTGGGACAAAAGTCAGATAGTACTGTCTTGTGCCCAATGGAACCAACAGTTAATTTTTGGTGCAAAGGAATGGTTCAAACATAACACTACCTGGTTATCATGGAAAATACAGAGATCATCCCTCACAGAAAGGGCCGCCAGTTCAGAAACCCTCCTGGCTGACATGATCACTACCAGGAAGTATACCTTGAGGGTCAAGGGACAAAGGCCCACTGTATGTAAGGGTTCAAATGGAGGACCCGTGAGGGCCTGAAGCACCTTAGGGAGATCCCAAGTACATATGGACAATGGGAGGATGCAGATTAGAGGTTCCCTTCAAAAATCTACGGACTGAGGGGTGATGGGAGGGACGAATACTTATCACATGACAAGACTCATGCTAAGGCCGCCACCTGTCGGCGAAGGGTGTTTGGTGCTCGCTTTTAGGAATATAAGTCACCTAACAGGTATTTGGGTTAGAAATATATAAACCAGGATAGACATTTTAATACTGTCTCTTTAAGGGAATGCAAGAGCATGCAATTGGGTGTGGTTTCTCAAGTGGCCATAAGATGGAGCCAGAAACA
Source organism: Laticauda laticaudata (assembly GCA_004320025.1). NCBI lineage: Eukaryota > Metazoa > Chordata > Lepidosauria > Squamata > Elapidae > Laticauda > Laticauda laticaudata. The sequence continues at coordinate 9,603 of BHFT01036182.1, read as the reverse complement.
TGGATTGTTTAGTCTTAATCTCAAAAGAGAATATGAGTCAGTCTCTGTTTCCTTCTGTTGGAAAGTATTGCCGTTCCTTCATTTTTCCTAATTGACTGATATTCCTGGATTTGNAGTGTATCTGTGTACTGTGTGTGTATTATTCCAACACTACTCTCTATACGTCTCCCTGTATGCGTTCATTCTCCTAATGGGGAATTACCTCAACACTAGCTCCTTGTCCAACCCATCCTGGAGAAACTGTAACACCTCTGGGACAGATGCTGAAGTAGAGTCCTGAGATCTCTCAGAGCATCATTCACAGAACCTCCTCCAGGTAGCATCGTAAAGTCAGTTGGTTGACAGTTTACAAGAAGCCTGGATAGTCTCAATGACCCTATCAGAGAGGTTGGAATCTCTCAACTACTGCCACTCAAACACCATGTAGCCAGTTGGAACCACTGGGGTTCTGGATGTAGGACCCCTTGGCTGAGGGAAATCCTGTTGGCCGGGATTCTCCATGGTGTCTGAGTTGACAAGTTCACCAAGTCAGTGAACCATGGACTCCTGGGCCAATGCGGCACCAGAAGTACTAGCTCCGCCTTCTCCTCCAACATCTTCTGAATGATGGCCGAAATGACCGGAAGAGGGAGAAAGGAGACCTGGAGGCCACTTGCTCCAAAGTGCATTGATCCCCTCCACTCCCTAGGTTGGAAACCTGGAATAGAACCTGCCTACCTGTGCGTTCTGGGGAGCGGTGAATAGATCCATCACTGGAAGTCTGAATATGAGGGACAATTCTTGGAATAGTGAAGGATGGAGGCTCCACTCTGAGTGGTTAACTTGAGTTCGATTCAACCAGTCTGCCTGGGAGTTGTCGAACCTGGAAAATGTGGTCTGCCCTGAGGGACAGAAGGTTCCTCTCTGCCCACCTCCCCAGATGTTCCACTTCCCCTGGACCTGGTCCCCCCTGCCTGTTGACATGGGCCTTGGTGGCCATATTGTCCATCATAACCAGCACGTGGGACCCTGATACTCTATCTAGGAAGTGTCTCAAGGCCAGGAAGTTAGCCCTGAGCTCCAGGAGGTTGATGGGGAGAGACCTGTCTATCTGGGGCCAGTGACCTTGAGCCATCTGGCCCTGCAAATGCCCCCCCCCCAGCTGTAAAGGCTGGCATCCGTAGTGACTACACTTCTGTTTGGGTCCTTGAAAAGGTGTCCCTTTGCAATGGCCTGGGACTGCCACCATCAAAAGGAGCAAAGAACCTTCAGAGGAAGCAGGACCCTGATGGCTGAATGGCTGGTCCCTGCCCATTGAAAGGGGAGGAGGAACCATTGCAGGATGCGGAGATGTAGGCGTGCCCATGGCATGATGATCATCTTCCCAAGCAGCTGGGACAAGAGAGAGAGAGGAACAGCAGTGTGAAGCAGTTGAACTTGGTTGATCAACTCATTGAGGCTCTCCTGTCGCTCTGGGGAAAGAAAGACCTTGCAGCAAGTCATGTCGATAATCACCCTAAGGTGCAGCAGGCGGGTCACTGGCAGAAGATTGCTTTTGACGAGGTTTATGGAGAATCCATGCTCCTGCAAGAGTTGCATCATGATCCAAAGGTCATGGTCGGCTGCCTGGACGGAGGTAGACTGGATCAGAATGTCGCCCAGGTAGCATTGGACCCTCACAGGCAAGGCTTTGAGGTACACTGCCAATGCTGCCAAGACCTTGGTAAAGAGCTTTGGGGCCGATGAAAGGGCAAACAGAAGGGCCCAGTATTGATAGTGCTTACTGTTATAACAGAAGTGGAGGAACTGGCAATGAGGGACCAGATTGGAATATGGAGGTAAGCGTCCGTGAGGTCTATGGATGAGAGGAGATCGCTCTCCCAGATGTCCTGAAGAATAGAGTGTAATGTTTGCATCTTGAAACGCCTGTGGGGAATGAATCTGTTAAAGAGCTTGAGATCGAGGATTGCTCTCCACCCTCCCAAGGCCTTTGGGATTACAAAGAGGTGGGATTAAAAACACAACCTCTGCTGGTCCACAGGAACCATCTCTATGGCTCTGATGTCCACCAGGTGTTGGATGGCCAATTGCATAAGAGCCCATTTGGATCTGTCTCGAGAAATTGGACAACAAAAACCATCGGAGGCCAGTTGATACAGTCCTGAGAACCCAGGCATTCATTGTTGACTCCTCCCATCTAGAAGCAAAAAAGGTCAGACAACCTCCAATGGGAGGGGAGTGGATGCAGTTACTTAGAGCGTTGGAATGAACGACCTCCTCCCCCTTGAAAGGGCCGCTTACCAGAAAACTGTTGTTGCCTGGCTGTGTGGTCTGGGTGTTGTTCCTAGCATGGAGGGAATGGTTTCTGGACCCGAGGGAACAGAGGGTTGGTTTCAGGATGGAAGGTGGGAGGTCTGGAGTATGGCATCTTCCGGAATTCTGATCTTTTATTGGTAGATGACAGCACTTTTCTTTTATCCCTGGTCTTCACTAGGTACGGTTCCAGAGCCGTTCCAAAGAGGTTCTCCCCGGAGCATGGGGCTGCTGCCAGCTTCCACTTGTGCTGAGAATTGGTCTGCCAGTTGTGCACCCAGAGAAGGCATCTCAAACACAGAAGCCATAGCTTTAGATGCGAATCTGGAAGAGCTTCAGGTAGCATCGGCCATGCATTCAGATGCAGCAATTATTTTGTTAAGGCCTTGGTGGGACCTGGCACTGGTGCTTGGTAGCTGGTCTTGGAGTTGGTGTAACCAACGTATTGCTGACCTCGTAAAGAACGAGGCTGCGATGGATGCCTTCACTGTCCAAGCTGCGGCCTGATGCATGCGTTTCAGAGTTTGCTCTAATCTTTTGTCATTAGGCCTTGTCATCCTCTAGTTCCATAGGGGTTCCAGAGGATGCAAAGGTAGCTAGCACCGGAGCATCTACTGTTGGTACTGCTAGGGCATTGGCCAGGGAGGGTCCCACATTGTACTGGGTAGAGGGATGAGGCCCAGAAAGAGGAGAAGCACACTGATCCCTCAACAAGTTCAAGAATAATAATGGAGACGTTCATCTTGAACCACAGGTTTAAAAAATAACAAGTCCCCTTGGCCCGTAAGGTCCACCTACTGCTCTGGTGCCACTTCCTCAGGACTTAATTGAGCAAAAGACTTGTGGAGTAGGGGCCTGAATAAAGAGAGTTTGAAGATAGCCGCTGATGTGGGCTTCTCCGGCCTAGACACTTCTTCGTCTTGAGAAAGAAATCCCTGAGCTCTCTCTCCTCTGACATAGTGGATCTGCTATGCTCTGAGGGATAGAAGGACATTCTGTCCTCCTGCTCTCCCCAGCCAGGGAGAGTGGAAGAGTAATGAAAATGAAGGGGCTGGAGACCTGCCTCTGCATACGGTTTCCCTGATAGAAAGAGGATAGAATACTAGGGGTCGCACCTGCTGGGTGGAGAAGCTGATGGAACCCCTCAGCTATGCCCTGCCTAATTGCCAAAGAGACCATGGACTGGATATCTTGGGGCCTATTGTCTGGAGGGGGAACCATTGGGCGAAGCCAGCTGCAGAGGGGGTAAAAGAGGCCTCAGCCTTAGTCCTATGTCCCTCTTGGGGCAAAAATCCCAGAGGATTGTAAATTCCAGTGTTTCAATTAGCAAGCCTGAAGCAAGGCCCAGACCTGCTCAGGTCTTGGGGAAGGGAGGCCTCATCCGCTCTCTCCAGGGACCATGCTTGGAAGTGGCTTGCTAAACTACCTTCTGACCCTCCTTCTCTGGGGGCCTGCTCTGTGTAGCCTGACTGAGAAAGGCCCTGTTCCTGTAGGTGTTGGAAATTCTTTGCAAACTACTTTTCTAATGCAACGTGCCTCCTTCTTTCAACTCTCAGTTCTGACTTGGAAGTCTTTTTGGGTGCCAAGGCCTTAGCCATAATTTTAGCTACTGCCTCTCTGTTGGCTGAAAGAACTCTTTGCCTCTTTCTTTTGAAAGACCTTTGTGATGGAGCATTGTGTGGCATCCATCTGTGATGCTCCTGGCTGGGTCCAGTCACTCTCCATCCTACTAGGTGGGGACACTGGAGGTAGTGTCAGCTCCTCAAAGGTCGTGCCTCCCTAGAGTTTTGTCAGTTAGCTGGGGTCACTGCTTTGAGGCCCAATCAAAATGGCACCCGAAAGAACCCAATCCCAAAATGGCCACCTGCCATGAGGCCTTAGGTGTGGTGGAGGACAGCCTACAACCCAATCAATCTTTCTCTCAAATCCTTCTTCAGGGAGTGCTGGGAGATTAATGGATTTGAAATATTAATACCTGTGGTCAAGGGAGGCACTCTATGGGGCTCTGACCACCTGCTGAGGGGAGCAATCAAAATTGCGGCTTAGAGCCGCTAAGGAACCTCGGGGAAGCTAGCAATTTCTTTCTGCTGCCCTGTTTGTTCTTGTGGCCTGTAATGGTGCTCTGGGAGACACGCGCCGAATACCTGCGTGGGAGGTCTCCTGGCGAATTAGCTCTTAACGAGCTGTACCAGCTGAGAAAAAGACGTGGGAGGCTCTTCGCTACTCTCCCCAGGCCACATTTATGCTTAAATAGTCAGCACCCAGGTCAGATGCTGATCGGTGAAAAGAGAGCAGATCCCCACTCTCCTTGCAAGTGCAGCTCTACCAGAACCCCGGGAGCTATGCTGCTGGTCTTGCTGCTTTTTTTCAGATCTGATTGATTTGCTATAGACTGCTTTTTAACTATTCTAGAGTCCAGAGACACTAGCTCTATGTCAAAGAGCTGAGTCAAAAAGCTGGGGCTCTCAGCAGAGGCTGGCTTTTTAAAGTGGCAGACTGACGTCATTGATGACATCAGAGAGTGGACTCATATCCCAGTGCTGGACTCTCAAAGCAGCGTGGTGGGGAACAGAAATCTTCTCAGATTGGAGGTTTGCACCTGGGCTAGACTAGATACTGGTAAGTTTCAGTGGCATTCAAGGGTGATTGGACCTTGCCCTCTTTTGGCTATGTAGAGATTCCAGATTAATTCCTTGTTTATCTCCTCTCCTAGGCTCTCCAATATCAGGTTTGATTATATTTATTACTGTGGGGTTGATCTATCTCCCTAAAAAGGAGACAGCTATTCCCTGGACACATGCCTCAATGGTACAAGTCTAGGAGGCTGCATTATTGAAATAAGACACAGGTAACTAAAACCTCATCTTTTCTTTTCCTAAGTAGATCAGTGAGGAAGATGCCAGGTAAGGCATACCCCCGGAAGGCAGACAATTAGAATTATCAAGTCATTAGACAAAGATAGGAGACAGAATATAATGTATAGAACTAGATGATTGCTAAGGAAGATATAAAGATATAAAAAAATATTATATTCTATTGGTCCCTCTAACCCAGGAGTGCCAAACTCGCAGTATCATATTGTCATCACATGACATATCATAACTTCCCCCCCTTCGCTAAACTGGGGATGGGCATGGCCAACGCATGATGCATCTGGCCCACATGTTTGACATCCCTACTCTAGCTTGTCAACCAATGGGCTCAACTTGACACTGCAAGACTCTGTCCAGTCAAAAAAAAAATTAACTGTATTTAGAAACCAAATTAAACCTTGTCAACACAGAATCATATCAATAGGTCTATTTCATCAATAAGGACTAATTTAAACACTGTCAGTGAATACATTTCATAACCTCAAATTTTAAAACAATATGGTAAGTTCTTTCCAACCAAGCAGTTATATTTTCAGCTAAATTGCAAGCACATTTCATTTTAGCCTAAATCCTTGCATTACAAATATATATTGTGCCAGAAAGACTACAGTATGGTTGAAAGACTTTTTTTTTACTGAATGTAAAGATATATTATCCTAATTTGGTAAATTTACAGAATAAATTTAAACCACACATAGATTGCAGAGAAGAGATATATTAAGTCAGTAATCAATAATTGCAACAGTTATAAAACTGTGATCTAACCAAATAGAGACATATGACAGATGCTTAGGCCAGTACTGCTCCTTCTATAATGAAGATAAATGCTCAAATTCTCCAGTGTACACTTAATATAACATACAGTATAGACATGGACAAAACAACCAGCACATATTAGATACAGGCATGTGTTTCTTTGTTTAGAAATGAGACAAAATTCAAACCAGCCCACCATGGTGCACATAGACCAAGGTATACTTTTTACTGGCATATTTGGGGTGGGGTGGGGGGTGCTACATGAAAAAAAGAATAAATGGCCAGCACCCAGCAATATCATAGCAGAATAGATGCTAAATTGAATAGAATTTTAACAAATCAAAATTATTGCATTTCTATAACATTCTGTATAAATGGCTTTAATAATTAAATACATTAAATATTTGTTGTATTTAAATATTATTTAAATGAAACTAGGACTCTCCTTGGACTAAACCCAAAGTTTTGCAGTTGTGGGTATAATGTACCCTTACATTTAAATATACAACAAATACTATGAACCACCACACTTAGAATCTCGAAGCCACGAAGAACCTGGCTGAAGGTTAGAAATGTAGTTTTTAATAATTATTTATGCTTTCCTGAAGTAATGTATGTATGTGTTACCATATTGCATTTAAGGCAATTTCCTGTATGCCTAAAACTGAACACCTTGTTTTATGTATTGTGGACTACAAATAAAAATACAAGTCATTGTGTGAACATAGTCTCTATGTTACAATCATATTTGTAGTTTACGTTCAATCAATTACCAGAAAAGTTAAAACTATTATTTGGCATCAAACAAGAAAAAATGTGTAGTGCATTTTTTTTTAAAATGCAGTCAAGTTATTCTTCCAAAGTGATTCCAAATAATATGTACTAGTGTTATAGAAATGTGGATGGATTTAGCTCTACTCATTACAGATTCCTTTATATTCCCTTAAGTTTATTCCACATTTCTTATTCTGTAACAGAAGTCTTCATAAATTCTGTTTATAAATAAACAGAAGTCTTTATAAATGAAATTTAGAAGTAAAAATAGAAAATTTACACAAGGCAAGTATGCATAATATATCCCAAAATCATTCATCATTCTCTATACATACACACATACCCAAAATCAATTGTTTAGCTCAAAATCCTAGAGAAAGAAAATTACTTTAAGAATGTCATTTCAAGGACTTCCGGTGATGACGTGTGGTCGTGGTGACATGGGGAAACTGCGCTCTGTTCCCCATCGCTGATTTTCTGCTGTCCGGTGGCCTTTCAAGGTAAAGATCGTGTGATGACCCAGGGTGGGATACAAAACAAACAGTCACAGAAAACAGGTGAAGCCACTTTTATTCTTTCACTTTGCTTCCAAGCTCCAAATATTCTTGACGAAAATCAAAAATACTCCCACACAAACAATTACAAGAAGAAGGGAAAAAGTAGCACAAACCAGGCAAGATAAGGACTGGAGGATGTCCACAGATAACACCCACTGGGAAGGACGCCAAACTCAGAGAGGAATCATAAACTAGAGATAATTCCATGCTTTGTTTCCAATGTTTGCCCATAAGCAGGTCCGTACTTTTATTCAGTTGTCACAGCTGCAGCCCATGAAGAGGATCAAGGCCCTCTCCTCCTGAGTAGACCACATCTCTCCTTTATCCTCTCCTGCCTGCATGCCTTAGGATGGATAGGGGATGGGCCTGGGTCCTCCTCTGACTGCTCAGCCGGCCTCTGCCCTTCCCCAGCCTCCTCCACAATCTCTGGAGCCACACTTCCACTCTGTTGACTGTTCCTTCTCTCCCTCAGAGTAAGTCTCCACCAGGGGCATGACAGATTGGTCCCAGGAAGATAGGCAAAAAAGAGGGGAAACTTCTGAGGCGACGCAGAGAAGTACAATCTCCAACTGCACTGAGAAGGGACCCTTGCTTCTGGAGAAGAAGAGGCTAGCCTTTATGGCCGACCCAGAGACCTGATGTTCCGTAACAAAGAAGAAGGAAGCAGAGAGGGTGAACGGTGCAGTAAAAGTGATGGGAGCAGAGAAATCGTGAGCTGTCAGATCATTGGAGAGGACAAACCCAAAGGAGTGACAGTGAAAGTGAAAGCTCCGAACAGCAAAAAAGCAGTAGAAATGAAGAGGAGAGGAGAGAAGGAGGAGGGTGAGACACAGAGCCAGTGATGGTGATATGGAGAGGAAATGAAGAAGCGAATGAAATTGCAAGTAATTGAGAGTAAACTGCAACAAGGGAGAGAAGTGTGATAAGAGTAGAGCTGTTGAACTTTCCTGTGTTCCCAAGTAACTGATATTGCAACAGTAGAAGAAAAAAAGAAATGGGAAGAAAGACCAAGTATAAGAGAGTGACAGTGCAAGTTTGACAGGACAGACATTTTAAAAATGAAAAAAGGCAACTGTTAACTCTTTCAGCTCCACAGTAAGACTTAAATAACTTATCTTGAACTGTTTAAGATACATTTCAACAGAAATTCTATATATAAATCTACTCCTTTGATAACTATACTTATATTGATAATTATATTTATTTTTTTTGGATATCTATATTTCTATTGATAAATATATTTAAATTTATATAACTTCATATTGATTGAAAATTAAGGAAAGTATTATTAGTATTAAGGATAGTATTATTGTTATTTACTGTGAACTAAGGATATAATTATATCTAATCTATAACATTCATATTGATTGAAAATTAGTGGAAGCTATATATTTATACATTATATTGTTTATTGATTCTAAAGATATATTTAAATTTAGAGTTATAGCCTTATACATTTTTAATTAGAGTGGAATAAACTAAGAAATTAGCTTACAATCTTACAGGTGAAAACTATTAATTAATTAATTTAGACCAATGAAGTAACAAATAGTGTGCATATAATAGCCTATTGTAACACTATAGTGTTACAATAATTGTTACTGCTGGGACTTCCAGTTTGAGCTTCTTCAGTGACAGACTGAAATCCACAATCATGCATGGTTTCGATCTGTGCTCGCCACTGGAGTGCCCCGATCCTTTGGATTCGGGGCTGAAGCCACCCCGTAGAGGTGGTGAAGAGGGGAAAGATTGCTAGCCAAGTGGAGGGGAGCCACATCTCTCCTCCTTGGCTGGTCTAAACTCTCTTTCCTGGCCACCTCAAAGAAGAACCCGACTGGAAAAGATTGTGCAGGAGGAAGACAAAGAGGAAAGCAGGACAGACCGGGCTAAACAAGAGATCATCAAAGCAAGATACCCTGAATCTAAAAGTACTTAGAGGGATACTTCTGAAAGAAGACTTTTAAGCGGCGAAGGAGAGAGAAAAGGAAGTTAAAAACCTTTTTTTAAACCTTTATATTGACAATTGCAAATGGTATGGAAAGAAATCTTTATTAATTTACTTTGACACTAATAGGCAACTTTAAGCTGAAATTTAAGTGTCAAAAGGAGAATAAATATTTTTTCTTTGGTCATTTTAAAGCCTTAAAAAGGAGAAGAGTGGAAGCAAAAGGGTGGAACTTGGAATAATGAAAAAATGGAGTGCCACTTGGAAAAATAAAGAGGATTAACAGTGGAACTTTGAAAAGACTACCGAGGATACTTGTAACTGAAACTTTATTAAAAGATACAGTAACCCACGGAAAGGAAAAGGAAAGGAAAGAAACAAGAAGGAACAGTCTGGGATCATTTGG